>JAJJMC010012129.1:3625693-3694110 GCA_023531435.1 Papaver californicum
ATATATATATATATATATATATATATATATATATATATATATATATACTCGTTGCGTAGATCTTTTAAAAATATTTCTAACATCGTAACATTACAAATATCCATCTTTTTATTTGTGAGATATATCAATTCAAAGTTTTAACACAAAAGATTAGATAAGAAAAAAAATACTAACAAAATAATTTTCTCTAAGAATTGTGCAAATACCAAAGTGATTAATTTTTCTGGGACGGAGGGAGTAGTAGATTATTAAGCTAGCAAGCACATTATTAATGAGTGTAATCTTACCTTCTCTGTTTAGAAGAGGCTTTTTCCATCCTGGTAAGCGAGCTTCACATCAAATTAATCTATTATCTTATCCCATTTGGCTACTCCTCCACTTTCTATCTTCAAGAGGAAATCCCAGATAAGTAGTTGAAAGTTTTCCAATATAGCATCCCAACAATGATGAAAACTGATTAAGATCCTATTGAAAGCCTACACCAAAAATCCGACTCTTGACAAAATTAATTTTCATGCCAGTTAGTTGCTCAAAAGAAAGTAAAAGTAATCTCTAAGTTTTTAACGTGATCAATGTCAGCATCCAAGAAAATAAGAGTATCATCTGTAAATTTGAAGATGACTAATTGATTTACCACCACCAACAGGTTGAAAACCAGGGATAAAACCATTCTCTTGAGCTTGTTGAATCATATACGATAAAGCTTCACCCACCAAAAAAATAAGAAAGGGGATAAGGAGTCCCCTTGTCTTATTCCTTTACTTGACTTGAAATATCCTACATCAAAACCATTCACCAATACTGAGAACCTGACATATTTTACACAACATCTAATCCTGCTTCTCCACTTTTCTCCAAACCCCATAAACATCAAAATTTCACCATAGTCCTAGTTAACATGATCAAAAGCCTTTTCAATGTTTGATTTACAAATCAAACCATTTCTCAACCTTGAATCAATTAGTTCATTGGTCACTGACACTCCGTCCAGAATTTGCTTCTTTTCGATGAAAGCAGTTTGTGAGAAGATATAATACTACGCAAGGCGTAGCTTTAAATTTTTCTGCTATATTTTTTAAAATTATCTTATAAACTCCATGCACAAAACTAATGGGTCTTAAATCTTTGATTCCCCCAATAGTTTCTTTTTTAGAGATTAAGGCTATGAAAGAATTTTTTAACCTCCAGTTAAGAAAATTTATATCTTGCAATTCTTTGAACACCTTTATGAGATCCTTTTTCAAAATGAGCCAACATATCAGATAAAAGCTAATTGGAAAGCTATCTAGTCCAAAGGCTTTAGCTTAACCCAATTGCCTAATTGCAGAAAAATATTTTTCATCAGTAATTTCCATCTCCAACCACTTGCCCATGTCTTCTGAGATTTCGTTGAAATGCATAAACTCCAAAAAAAAGTTTTTACAGTTTGATTTTGAAAAATATTCTGAAAAAATCAACAATGTTTTTTTTTTTTTTTTGCTTGTCTTCCACTGTCATTTCTTGAAATGCCTAGAAGTTAATAAGATTTAATTCAGGATGACAAAGAAATCCGTGTTTATATCTAAGAACGACTCTCTGTTTGGTTACACTATGTTGCTTTGAAACGCAAGTTTGTACAAAGAGAAAATATATTTAGGTAGACTAATCCAACCTCTTGTGCTGAGAACTAGCGCCGGATCATCGTTTACTTCAATATGATTTTCAAGTTGGATCTGATTGGTACTTGTAATATGTGAAACTCCGTGGAAATCAATTGTATGATTGATGAGTAGTAGTACACTCAGTTTGCTCCAACATCTCATCCAGAACTCGGTTTTATAATAGTTATGGGTACTTGATCAAATTTCAAAAATGGAACCTAAGAAAATATTATTATATATATAATTTCAGCTCAGCTGTGATTAAAAGTTGAACAAAGTTCAAATTCTAAAGCTTATGGACCCATCTAAAGAAGATTTAGAGCAATAGAAATTCAGGGGACAAAAATTTAATACCATGGAAAAATATTTTATCCCCCTTTCTCTCTAAAAATAAATCAATAAGAGATTATTGGAGAAAATTTAGACCACTGGAAAATCAGGTATCTTGGTCTCCTTTAGGATATAAAAACATACGTAAAATCCACGACCCTAATGTCACCTACAGCTTTCCCTTTGCCTTTTACTTTCCATTTCTCATTCCCAATTCTCTTTCGATCTCTTTTCTTCTCATCATCTTTTTATTCGTTCATTGGTATTTTGTGATTTTCATGATTGTTTTATAGGATTGTTAATAGGTGCACAAAACATTTTATCCGATCATCAGATACGATTTTTACACTCTCTGTTAAAACCCTAATCTAATTAGGTAACTCTTTTGTTTTGTTTGTCTTATAAATTAAGACAAAACAAAGCATGTTGAAGGCGGGAGCAAAGAAGGTACGTGCACATCATTTACCGCAATTTTATTCGATGTACTTTTTGTATATTTGGGCTTTCGTATTTCTACAGCACTTTTAATTCGTAGTTCAGTTCAATTGCTCATATTGATGTAAATGAACATAGAACCATTTTTGAAAAAGATACAGGAACTTTGAAGACACTTTTTGTTGAATTAATCACTGGGCAAGGAAATTAGGTAGAAGTTCTCTTTAGTCGATTGAATTTGCTTTTGTAAAAGGAGTGAGCCTTGAATGTTTATTTATTTTATTTGTCTTATGAACTAATGTGAATAACCTAATATATTAATGTGGACCCAATCGATGAGGGATCAACTCCATCATCACCACTATACCTCTTCGGGTCTTATGGTTAGCAGCACTCGATTGTGCTCTGTGCCTTTATTTTGACTTGGGAAAAATTAAGTGATCAATTATCATTAATGTTATCAAGCAACAAGAAATTTTTAGATTTCTTTCTCTAATATTTCTAAAGTAATAGTATGAGCCAGAACCAGTCTTCAAATGGAAAATTGTGTAAGTAATACATGACATCTTTAGTACCCATCTTGCTATATGACTGATATAGTGATATACATTCATGTAAAATCTTAATTTAACTTTGCAGACCAGCCTTTTAGTTCCAAGTACTCATTCAATTTATTTACTTATGATCTCTAGATACAGATAGAGAGAGGAGACATACAAATGCTCAGTGATATCTAGAAATTAGAAAGAGGGGTGCGCCGCAGGCAGAGTTGAAGAGTCAAGGAGAGTGAGTTTTGTGTTAGAATACGAAAGAGAATATATTAATGTTGTGATAGGGTCTAACTAATGTGTGATATTATAAAAACTATTTAATAGTAAATTCATATAAATAATAAAAAAATCAAATTTTTTTTTCCAGGAAGTTCATATTATAGAACCCTTATTTTCTTTTACGTTGTTCATTATTTAAAGTTCATTTGATTAACGAGAAGTTTCTTAAACCCATATCTATTGGGGTTATGGATTTTCAGTTCATGGGGGAAGTATGGGATCCGTAGTAGGCGAGAGAAGAACCCGTTTGATTGAGCATCCGACTCGTAAAGCTCTCCTTCTTATTATAGTTTGTGCTTCGGGAGTAGAGTTGCACATGAACCGATCCATCAAATCGAATCCGACCAAACCCGACATAACCGTGGTTTATTTAACCGTACCCGCCCGTTGTGGTTTGGTTACGGTTTCTAAATTACATAACCGTTGATGATAGTTCGGTTCACGAGTTAAGTATGAAAACCGACCGAACCCGCCCGTATAAACCGATTAATCATGGCCATTGATTATTCTTCATTCTATCCCTCCATCTTTAGTTCAATTGAAATTGAATTTCACCCAAAGTTCCATGGTCTATTTGAATCTTTTAATTTTCATGTTTTCATATTTGGGATCAAATTATTGATTTTTCTTGTTACCAGAGATCTGAATTTGTTTTGTAAATTTGTAATCTATGGTCTCAGAAAGTGTCTATCAAAGGAACTCTGTAAAAGGGGTGTTAGTAATTCTTCTTTTTGGGCTTTCAGGTAAGTAGATGATTGCATAAGAATTAAAAATTGTATTTTTACTATGTTTTTAACTTAGAAGTCTGTCAGATTTGCTGAGTTGATATGAACTTTGCTCAAAAACATTGATGAATTGTGCATTGCCACGGTTTAAACTGTAAAAACCCAAAACCGAACCGCCTGACTCGGTTCTGTTTAAAACCGACCCGCTTATGGACGGTTTGGTATATGGTTTTGAATTTTAGAACCCTCCTATGGATGGTTTGGTAGATGGTTTTGGTTCAAAACCGAACCGACCGCCCGATGTGCAGCCTTATTCGGGAGGAGCGCGCATGCCCTTTTTTTTGAGGAATGACTTATTCAAGTTCTTTAAACTCTTCCTGCTGACAGTGACAAACTCAAAGTCTTCGCTCATCTTTCACATCAACCAGCACGCGACCAGAAACCCTCTGGATCAAACCTTTTTTAATGAGCCTTTGACTCGGTCAGATCTTATTGTCCTACTTACCTGCAGTTGAACTTTGCGATAGATAGAATAAAGAGAAAGAATTGGTTGCACCTTGCCCCGCTTCCTCGTCTAAACTTAAGCTTCTTCCGGGAATGGGCTGGGGTTATGAACTTGTAATCTGATGATGAAGTTGATTCCTAGTCACGCCGTCTGGAATTTATCCTAACATCCGAAGCAACCAATTCATCTGAAGAACGTTTGGTAATTTCTCCTCCGACCAGAACGAAAGACCCTATTGAAGCGGCTAATCCCATGCATATTGCATGTACATCTGGTTGCACAAATTGCATAATATCATATATAGCTATTCCGGGTGTTTTCTACCCACCGGGGGAGTTTATAATTAAATAAACATCTTTTGTATCATCCTCTATAGTGAAATATATCAATAATTATTCGTTCGCCGGAACCAGAAGTTAAAATTTTGGTGGATCGGGATCCCCTAAAAAACTTCTTTCAGGAATGGGCCAGACTAGGTCATTTCTCAAGAACAACAGCTAAAAGCCCTGATACTACCACTTGGATCTGAAACCTACATACATAGTAGATTACACCATTTCTGGCCTATTAGCTCCACTTTTACTACTAGCTTACCCAAAATTTTTAACCATAGAACCAAGTTAGAAACTAGCCTAGCCAACTCTTTAGAGTCAAACCAAAATACGGGGTATCGCCGGTACAGAGATTTAGTATTCGATAGGTCCTTTAGGAACAGATCACAGGTGCTGGAAAACTTTACACCATTGGCTGACTATTGATCTTTTCCTTCCGTCCTTATCAAAACACTACAATTATAGAGAACTGGAAATGTTACTATTTGTGTATTTAGTCCTCGTTGAACTTCATTCACATATCGCGCCTTTAAAGTGACTCATTTTTAGGTTTTGAGTTAGAAAGACCCTCCTTTTATAACATCATTAGTTAAAACTCACTACTTTACGACGACGGACGACCGCCAGAGAGGGTTTACTGGACAAGGCCCCTGCAGAGGAAATTCTCCTTGTGAATAAAAGATACTCAGCTCCGCACAATATAGGGATTGGCACGCTTTCAGAAAGAACATAGAATAGTAGATGATCCAGCATGCAGAAGACGACGATCATTAGAAATTCTAGAATGAGATTCAACGCGTAAACCAACTGATATGTGCTTTTTAAGCGTGCAAAGCAGGAGTCAACAAATATCAATGAACCTATAAAAAGGGTTGAAGGTTGGAACGAAACAATGGAGAAAAAAGCAACTCCCCTGGAAAAGTGATAGGGAATGCAACTACTAGTTGTTGTAGATCGATTATGGAAAGATGCCACCCCATTTGTTTAAGAATTTCATTCTTCCTCACTTTAGTAAATAAATAAGAAGATATACAAAGTCTTCTTTTCAAATTGCATTTTTCAGTTGTATGAGAGTGAGATAAGTAAGGAATCCGGGGGTGTTTTAGGGGGTTTGGTTTGTCCTAAAAAAAGTCCAATCACGTATCACTCATGACACAAATGCAAAATCCTTGATTTCATGCGGAAACCTTGAGAAAGACTGGCCCTGAGTTCATCACGTTAAAACTAGTCGAATCTTACGACAGCCAATCTTAGGCGAGGGGGTCACAACTGGGACAACTTAAAAAGTAGAAACTAGCCGTCAACTTCTATACTCATCCCAGTCTTTCTAACGCCGAATAAAAACGGCCAACCTAAGAGCCCATGCTTTTAGATCCTGTTCGAACAATTCAAGTAATTAAGAAGCAGATGCACCAGGCCTAGGAAGTCCAAGTAACTAAGAAGACTAAGAGGCCCAAATAATTCATAACCCGAGTAACTCAACGAGCAACTCCACCCCCCTTTTTTTATCGTCCACTACTTTTTATAGTTTTTATTTTACATTCTATTTTGTTATTCCCCCTACCTGACTTTGACGTACTGGAAAAGTAGAACCTTGTTGGGACTGCAAGCTTTTCAGAGTAGGAATTATAACTCTTAGATAAAAAGCTTAAGTGGGAGGCCTCCTTGAAGCGAGAGACAAAAATTCTTGGATATATCCTTTAGTGAAGTTCCCAGCGAAGTGACAACGCCTCGTCAATTGATGGAATCGCCTTGGTGAAAGAGCGACCAGACTCGTATTTCATTCTTTTCGTGCTCCCCTAGGAACAAAAGTGGTACATAGTCATGTATGATCTCTGCAAATCGCCAATGAAGATGCCAGTAGGAGCTACTTTAGGCCTTCGGGGTTTACAATTTATTGGTTTCTCCATAGGCTTCCACTTTACAAAGGGGGCTCTATTGACTCTAGTTTCCTTTGGCTTTCATGTCCCATGGTTCAGTTGGCGGTAACCTTCCTGACTGTGAGACCTACTTGTTATGAGTCTTCTATCGAGCTTAAAGCTTGCTGAAACCTTCTTGAAAAGAGTATATTACGCCCCATTTATCTTTTTAAGGTACCCCCTTTTCCCGATATGGGGTTCAATTACGCATGTTGATGTCTCTATAATCTTGTTCTTTAGATTTATCGAGGACTATTGTCGAGTGGAAGGGCCGTCGCTCAACGGATAAAAGTTACTCTAGGGATAACAGACTGATCTTCCCCAAAAGTTCACATCGACGGGAAGGTCTGGAACCTCGATGTCGGCTCTTCGCCACCATGAGATGTAGTATGTTCCAAGGGTTAGGCTGTTCTCCCAGACGGAGAAGTCAAAGCCAGCTGGTCGGTTGGGAAGTTAATCATCCAACTGGGATAGAGACAGAAGGAGCTACAGAGTTCACTAGGTTCGGAGTCCCACGGTGTGTTACCTTAAAATAGTTTGGTGGGTCATTGTTGGTATGCTTCTTAGTTTTACGGTCCCTTACTTTCGTGAAAGATTATGGGTTAAACGAGATCCAGAGCTAGTTCATCATATTAATTAGTATATCCCTATTAATACCAAATTCTTCATCATTTTTACATCCACGAAGTCGTGGGATGTAGAAATACATCGGTAGGGGAGCATTCCACCTTAGAGGGAAGCACCCGCGCGAGCAGGTGTGGACGAAACGAAAGCGAGAGTGTCGGCTTAAGTAACGCAAAATTGGTGAGAATCCAATTCCCTGAAAACCTAAGGGCAGATTCTAGGCACAAAGAAATACCAAGCTAAGCCGTCGAAACAAGGAAATTATAGCCCTTGAAAGCATCCCACTTTGGAGTCTCTCATAGGAGAAAGACTGACCTTTTCTCTCATTTTTATCGATAAAACTAAGTAAGGGCGAGCTCTTGCTTAGAGAGAGTTATTTAGGTAGGGTCACTCTAAGAGAAGAAATCCAGAGTCACGAGAGAGATTCTTCATATGAACGACCCGTCAGGTTATAGTTTAAACTTTGGGATTGCTGAATTACAGACGAGATAAATATATAAAGCAACGGAACCATCAAAATATTTTTTAACTCTCCCGAAAGAAAGGGTGGTAAATAGGGTACATGTCCCGTGTTCCCATTATCAAGAACCTTCCCCCGAACCTTTTCTCTTAATAACTCCCGTTCTTTTTATTGGTCTAAGCAAGATACGACTTATTTAAAATGAATTGAACTCTTAAAGAGAAACACTGGTCCATCTAAGAAAAAAGGCTTAGAAAGAAACCTTTCTGGGAGGCATACTTATAAAGATATATTCCACTTCTTAACCCCTCACTAGACCCACTTGTGCATCCACTCCTAAGAAGATCCGTTCTTTTCTTACAAGCATACGATTTCGGTCGATTCGACTCCTAATTTATGGTTATACTATGATTTGACCCCAAGAACAATTAATATTGTTTATTGTTTATTATAGGATGAATAATATATTATATTATGTTATACTATACTATATAATATAATATTATATAATAATATAATATATTATATATTCTTGTTATTTGATTTATTTTAAATCAATATGTCTCGATGAATTTTCTAATTAAACTGATAAGATGAACGACTCCCATTAACTTATATTTTTAACTGATAAATATAAGGCGACACTATCGATTGTCGTACGACATAAAAGGCATGATGACTTGACATCATCCTTACCTTCCTTCGGCTTATCACCGGAAGTCTGTTCAGGGTTCCAATCTTAATGGTGACAACTAAATAGGAGGGTTGCGCTCGTTGCGGAACTTAACCCAACACCTTATCGCACGATCTGAAGACAACCATGTACCACCTGTATTCGCGTCCCCGAAGGAACCCCTCTCTTTTAAGAGGATTCGCTTCGAATTTCGGACCTCAACATCCTGCTGCTCATGGTGTTTCACGATCAGTATTGGAAATGAACGGAGGAGTAATAGAACGTGCAGGAACTTCCAGGACTTGGAAATTCATACTTTTGAACATCACCTGCTCACTTTGCCACCGATCTAAACCTGGGAAAAGAACTTGCCACTCATCTACCAGGCCTTGAAAATAACCTGTCAACCCTTGTAACTGCACCGCTTGGGCTGAAAGGTTAGCTCAGATCTTAACTACCCAAGCTAAGTAAATTATAGAAAATTTAATTTTCTCTACTAATTGAGTCACTAGATTTCTATACAGGTCCTCTGTGAATGCATGTCGTATGTCTATCCCCAGGACTCTTCAGTCCTGGGTTGGGTGTGGCCTCCTAAAAGTCGAGTTCCTCTTTTTCCAATCGAGTCACTTCGTACCTTCGAACCTAAAGGCTCTTTAGAGACTCATATGTACCTAATATGAGGGCCTAAACTTTAAAGTGAAACTGCAGTAGAAGACGAAGTTAAAAGAGCGACTGGCCTCAAATTTAGCAATTTTAAGAGTTGGAACTTGATTGGAATTGCCAGTTGCTCTTGCCAGTCATAAGAAAGATCGCCAGTCTCTGGTATTTAAGAAAGGAACTTTCATAAAAGGGTAATCCAACTTGCATAACTAAAAGGATGTGTAAAGCATTGTTTTGGTGCGGGCCGCGAGAGCGGTACCAAATCGAGGCAAACTCTGAATACTGGATATGACCCTAAAAGATGGGGTCAAGGTCGGCCAGTGAGACGATGGGGGATAAGCTTAATCGTCGAGAGGGAAACAACCCGGATTACCAGCTAAGGCCCCTAAATGACCGCTAAATGATAAAGGAGGTAGAGGTGCATAGACATCCAGGAGGTTTTCCTAGAAGCAGCCACCCTTGAAAGAGTGGGTAATAACTCACTGATCGAGCACTCTTGCACCGAAGATGAACGAGGCTAAGCAAATTGCCGAAGCTGTGGGATGTAAAAATACATGGGTAGGGGAGCGTTCCGCCTTAGAGGGAAGCACCCGCAAAAATAAGTGAATATACCTAACTATCGCTAAGAAATTCATCTTTTGAGTCCTGAAGTCGATTTAATCAAAATGTAGTATTGATAAAGAGAAGGTCGGATAATGGCCCAAAGAAGTTGTTTAATGTGCTAAGCTTTTCAACTCTTCTTATAAAGATCAGCAAAAAAAGGTGTTATTTCTTATTCACACCGACCTTACAGCAATATCTGCATCTCAGAGCGCTGAGGAAACAACTGCTTTCAATCTTAGTCTAATCTTATTACCTTTCTTTATATTTTTTATTATATTAATTATAGGAATTTTACATCCTCGGAGGCGTATGCTGGCGGGCTTAGCTTCCCAAATAAATAAAACTTGACCTCCACAAAAGACCTCAATGAAGGTTATGATGGAAATCTAGGAAATTCTTTGTGTTCTTTGAGCATCGCCCATCCGGTGCCGAACCAGAAAGCGTTCTTCTTTTCTTTTTGTATCCTATACGGATGATCCGATCCACAAGGACCATGATTGGGGATTGTTTGATCGTCTTTCTCTGAGGAAGAAGCGAAACATAATCAACTTGAATTCGGGCCATCTATTCGAAATCTGAGTGAAACACTGGATTTGTTATCTCATGTCTGTTTTTCGTGAAAAAATACCAATTGAAATGGAGGGTTTCTTCAAACAACAAGGAGCTGAGTCAACTATTCATTCAAATGAGATTGAACATGTTTCCCATCTCTTATCGAGAAACAAGTGGGGTATGTATGGAAGAACGATATAGAAAACGTTGAATTTGATAGCTTGTTTAGATTCCAAAATCTAAGTTGTAATTTTTTTTTTGACCCATAACACCTATGTTAGCTTTTTGTCTGAATGCATTCAAAACAAATCACTTTATAGATGATCCCTCTAAAAGGGGGTAATTCTAACAAATACTTATAGGTACGTAATAAATCGTCAAATATTCAATATGATTCCACAAGATTTATTTTCGTTTAAATAACGAATTCTAGCCAACTGAAAGGATTTTCTGATCAATCCAGAGACCCTTTCGATTCGATTAGTAATGAGGATTCAGAATATCACACATTGACTCAATCGTATAACGTACTCCTTTAAAAAGTGTTATGAATGAGTTATTTCAGCAACTCTGCATCTCTTACCTCATTATTTTGATTATATTGGTAAGGATTAGTTACTAGAATAGAAGGATTATAGAACACTTAATCAACCCAAAGTTCATTTGATTATATTTGTTCATTTGATTATACACCTTTCTCAATACGCAACTTGAAACATAAGGATATTGCACTTACAAAAATCGTTACTAGAAGTACTCCAAGTGCACTTCCTATCTAGGCAAACCAAACCCCCCAAAGCACCTCCCTCCCGGATTCCTTGCTTATCCCACTCTCCTAACTATTGGCCATTTATTCCAGAATAATATTTTGAGGAGGGACAAACTCCATTGAATTGAGTCCATTGAAACACCTACTATGGAGACTTTATACCTTGGCCTGTTCTTCCATACTACCTTTTAGTTGACTAACGCTGTTATGCAACAGGGCTTGCTATTTGATGTGAGCCTACAATGAAGAATAGGCCCATTAACATCTGTTGGAACTTCGAGAAGAGTATACCTTGAAACAAGACCTGAGATGAAGAATTCAATGAAAGACCCCGACAGAACTTAAAGGGTAAGTTCATCAAAGGAAACGAAACTCTGAAACAGTAAGTTCACATCCCATCTAAAAGAGCACTAGCCGGGACTTCTTAGACTCAAAACAACGCAAACACATATCGATCTTTAATGACTTGTGCTTGTGAACCTTACTTATGAGATCGAAATTGATATCTTTCTACCATACTAACGGATCTCATTTACTGATGATTCTAGTCCACCCATTTCATTTAAAACTTGGAATGAAAATCCCTTTCATTTCTTCAATCATTGATAAGAATAAAGAAGTCAAGCATCATTCGAATCAATTATTTTGACTGACTGTTTTTACGTAGATGATAAGTAAAAAAGCAGTAGGAACTAGAATGAACAGCGCAGTATCAATAAATACGAGAATCCTATCATAATAATTTGGTCGTAATAAAGATATTAGTTGAGTGAAGTATCCTACTAGAATATTTGGGTGGAGGATTGGCCGTTTAGGATATATATATCTTAAAAAATAAATATCTTTTAGGTAATTGAATATCTTTAATAAAGTATAAATCAGGAAACCTAGTTATAAACAATTACGATCAGATGTAGTATCCTCCATTGTTTATATATCTTCGTTGCATATTTATAAACAATTACGATCAGATGAACGTGATAATATAATCCTACTAGAATGAACAACTAAAGCAGGTTATAATCAACCCAAAGTTCAGTGTGTTTTCCATAACCTAGTAATATCATCAGTTCTTGAATTTCTATTCAGGACCACATGTGTATACAAACAAAAGAGAAATACTACCTTTCCAGTTCTGTTAGGAACGTTACATCACCATGAACCGTCTGTAAACTGAGTCAGATTACAACTTAATTGTATTCCAGATGCTTAACCTTTGAAAAATCTAAACCATAAGAAACCAGACCTTGGTATAAAAGGCTAAATACTAAATGAATCCAATCATGCCCTGCAAGATTCGAGAATACCCCATAATTAAATGTCACTACAACTTCATTTCAAAATTATAACCTTATAAAAAATGGAGATATAACTCACAGAAATCCCCTATCGTTCTTCAGTATTTACTGATGAAAGTCTTGACAGTAACATGTAAGTCTCAAGTGATGGTTAATATTTTTATTTATCCTGAAAATGTAACACACAAAAAAGCATATAAAAGAAAACTGGAGTCACTTGTAAAGATTCGTCAAATCCATCTTTATACCAACCTGATAAGAAACTCAAGCTTCAGTGATTAACATTCGACGATGGGTATTTAGTGTTTACTAGGAAATCAAAAATCACCATCCGATTTTTGATGCAGAGACGCGATTTTACACAATCAGTTAACACTATCTCGACTAGAAGAGGGTAAATCACACCAAAGTAGTTCCTCGTTTTGTCATAGCTCCACGAATAAAAGTCTATCCAATCATAAAGTAACAACATTGGGCATTGTAATCAAATTAGCCTAGTGTAACCACAACGAAGGAGAAGCAAAAGACATAGTGCTGTAGAGGAGCTTACCTCCAAACTAAGTTACACATTGTCTAATTTCCCAGTCACGACACGTCTGTCCTACAGAAAAAAATCAGATTAAAAAGAATAAGATGGCTTCTCTAAACATAATTAGACATAACTCGATATAAATGAAACAACTTTCGAGCGTTTCAGAAACTATACAAAATGTTCAAATGATGGTACTGAAAGAAACTATGCATAAATATCCACAAATTGACCAATCCCTTAGTAGATAAAGTTTTATATTACTTGGCTCCAGTAGAACAACAACACAATCTCTTAAAGACCAGACTCCATAAAGCAGACCTATGTAGTCTCTGCAAAATCTGTTGGGAAAAAAATAACATAAAAAGAATCAAACCCTGGTAACATCCATGAATAAATGTAATGTTAGTCTATCAGATTCTGCTGAATTAGGTGAAGTTAAATTAACCGGAGAAAATGCACAAACATAAATAACTAAAATTGATTTTTTGCCTGAACTTGAGTGTGTTCTTAAGGAAACCAGTGATAAGATCCTTGTTGGTATGCATCTTTATCCCATTCCAGATGTTGTATGAGACCATGATAGTTGAAACACCCTTGTAGACTGAATTACGGTAAGCGGGCATGTGAATATCGAACAATCCTTTTCTACTAATCACGGTGTTATTTTCGTTGATTCCCTTAGTGGTGCCACCATCACCAACAAAGTGCTTAGCACAAGATGCCACATTGTTCCTGCAATACATAAGAAAATGTTTTTTTGAGAAATGATTGAGGCCACTGAAGAAAAAGTACATATATTTAGAGAAAGTTGTTGTGCTCTTACTTCCCCGCAACGTAAGGAACGCCTTTTGCATATTTCTTAGGGATCTCTCCTTGTAAACCAGATATGATGTCTGTCATTAGCTGCACAATTTTGGGATCTTCACTATAGCTCTCGTAACACCGACACCATCTTGGGTCTCTACAAACGTGCACGGCTCAAAATGGAAGTTCAGTGGACAGGGGAAACCTCTGAACTCTATAGCATAGCTGAAAATTGATACAACTGTTGCGAGTGAGCACCCTTTTGGAACCCATTTACCATATTTACCCAATCTTTAGCAGTGGCTTGAGGAGCTGGCACACTTCCTCCTCCATTCAATACACTCCCTAATGAACATAATAGAGCATTACTGTTAGAACCTACGTTCTTATAACACTATGAATGAAAGATTATGGTTTAAGAGCTTTACCAATAAACCAATTCTTGATTGCAGATGCAACACCTCGTTCGATCTGCGTCGTTTGTCCGATCTTCTCCTCCAATGTCATTCTCTTCCTCAAATCTCTGACTCGAGCACCTGTTGGTTGTTTAGGATCTCTGTACCTTATGTATTTGTCTGTCGCTGTAATGGAAGTGAAGCAAATGATCAACAGCAGAAAACCCATTACCAGGATCGTATTCTTCGCCATCATTGCGAGAGATAATTCTGCCAGTCCTGAGTTGATTAGTAACAAACACAAAAACTTGGATCTAGAAATGCTAAGTTATGAAAGTTAGAAAGGAACAACTTACAGTGAGTAAATGAAGTAGTAGTATGATGAAACAAAATCTTCCAAACTGCAATTCTTAGATCTTTCCTTCATACCACTGCTTCTATAATCGCCATTCACAATCACTAATTCTGTAATGAATAATCAGATTTTAAGTAATTTATGAAAAAATTATAAGAACCCCATGAAATTAAACTCAAAACTTACTTGAATCACAACAACTTTAGATTGTTATCATCAGGAGAAGGATCTGCATATGATGAAACAACACCATTTTCAGTGATTTGTGGTGATTAAGAAGGTGAAGAAGTAACAAAATTAAACTATTATAGAAGATGAATAGAGTACCACAATTGTAAACGAATTAAAGCAAAAGAAAAACCCTAGATTTTTCTTAAGAGAAAGATTAGGTTTTTGATTTAATGGAAACGGAGAGATGGGTAATAGTATAGAAAAATTATGGTTTTCCAAATAAAAAGATAGGCGAAGGTGTATATAGAGCCACTTCCAGAAGTTAGAAAACGAACTAACTATCACTTTACAAACCACTGCTACAGCAGCAGTTTTTGATTAAAACTGTTACTAAAATGAAAATGAATTTAATTGACAGAAACTGTCATATATAGCTATATACTTCTATAACAGTTCTTATAAAAACTGTTGCTATTGCTTAAGAATCGTAACAGTTTATAACTGTTATTGTACATCAATATACACTAACAGTTTTCTACAAAAACTGTCATGGTATAATTATTAAGTAACAGTTAGTAAACTGTCACAGTTTTATACCATTATTAGTGTGAGCTTTTATAAGAAATTGTCGCGTATATCTCGTAGCTTATTCTTTTATGACAGGTATTTCTTGAACTGTCATGATTAAGAATTTCGAACTGTCACGGAAGCCCAAATTTGTACTAGTGTTACGATATCTGCAGAATCTTGCACTTTCTAGACTAGCAAATGTACTTAGACTAGGAAGCCCAATCACCCATCTATTTTGAATGAATCATTATCTCGGTCATGGAATGAAAATTCAATTAGTCCCAAGAGCCCCTTCTTGTTTAGTTTAGACTTCCAAGATTCACCCTACAATCTCCAGTAGCTTTTAGACCATTTGTTAGCTCAATAACTCTATATTTTAGGTAAACGCCAAAGCGAGTAACATCCTTTATTGGTAGAGTAGCTCATTCTATTGACAGGAGGCCCTCTTACTCTTAAAAGGGGAAAATATATATTTTAGAGAGAGCAAGCGTGAAGCTTACTTTCGTGAGAGTGTTGATTAAATCCAAAGCAAGCTAAAACGTTTTAGTCTGATATTGAATATGGAAGGCTTCGGCTTAAGGAGGATTCTATTGTTTACGCTTTCATGTATGGAAAAGTATACATTGCACTATACTGAAGAAATTTATAATTCTTATCCTCTATAAGGAGCTCCATTTTTTTGCTTCACTTAGTTAGATTGCTTGATTGAGTGACTTCGATAGATTATACTTCCTCTATCACTAAGGTCTACCGTACTTGGAGGATTTACTTCATTCCTAGGATTTCTAGACTATATGCGCCTAAGGCACTCCTTTGATTTCCGAGAAGAGATAGACAAGCTAAAGAAGCTGCTCTTAATGATAGTGATGCAAGCAAGTTATAGAACATTTTCGATCCCTTTTGAGTATATGTTAATTGCTTCAATTTTGAGGGCCTTCAGGGAGGAGGCTTACTTGTAAACCGAAGCTGCTTTTTCTGATTATGGAGTGGCTAAAGACAAGATTCAAATTCTCGTCTTCTGATAGTAAAAAGGCGCCCATTCAGGGATGCTTCATCGGAAGGCTCTTTATTTTGGGGGCGTATATGATACTTGGGCTCTTTACAACTTAGATTTTTGAATCTATCCGTTTTCCATAAAGGACCTTAATGAAACCAAAGTTTCATATTCGGTTTTGAATTAAAGACGTCAAAAAAAGGCTAAATCGATGTCGACTATAACCCCTAGACTTCCAAGATAACGAAGCGGGTTCGATTCCCGCTACCCACTCTATTTTAATTATGATATATACATCATAAATGTAAATACACATATTTTTACCTAATATATAGATTCAATGCGGGACTTTTGTTTTAAGTCCCATGTCTAAAAGTCTCGGAATGGAATGTTATTTTAGAAGCAGAAAGATTGTGCTCCCATTCTTGTAAAAACGGACTACCAGGGTCAGCTACCTAACCAACCTTCATAATGAAATACCGTTGTTGTATGGGTAAATCTAGTTGCGAAATGATTCCAACGAGCATTTCAAACAACTCCTACATCTGTCTGTCTAGGGGGAATCATTCAATCTTGGATAAGAATCTACAACGCACTAGAATGCCCTTGTTGACAATCTTTTATTCCGACATCATCTAGGGTTCATCGAACAATGTGATATCTCACACCGGGTAAATCCTTAATCCTTCCTCCCCTTACTAAGACTACAGAATGTTCTTGTGAATTACGACCAATACCAGGTATATAAGCAGTGATTTCAAATCCAGAGGTTAATCGTATTCTGAGAACTTTACGTAAGGCGGAGTTTGGTTTTTTGGGGGCGATAGTGGAAAAGTACGACGAACTTATGATCAGATAAATGACATGTGTTGACCCAGCCTACTCTGACGCTGGGTCTGGCTCTCCCTTTTGCCTCCTTCGCTTATTGTTGGTCTTTTTCATGCCATTCATCGAATCCCTATTTCGAAAGCATCGAGCCAAGGTCCTCCGGCTCCTTACACTGAAACTATAAAGTTTGAAACAAACGAGGTTGTTGGAGCATTAACCCTTGTTAATGTCTCTTTGGGCAAGGGCCAAAGTGGCTCCTAAAAGTACGGTTATAATACCTATCAAATAAATACGATTCATCATGTAAGGTATAACTGTGAAAAGAGGGTAAAGTCGAGCTACAAGAAAAGTTCCCGCTGCTACCATAGTAACAACGTGTATAAGAGATGAAATAGGGGTAGGCCCCTCTATGGCATCAGGTACCCGTACATGAATATAAATGGAGAGTGGCCAAGTAGTAAGGCAACGGGTTTTGGTCCCGCGTCTCGGAGGTTAGAATCCTTCCGTCCCAGAGCAGTCCAATTAGGTTCAAAGTTTTAAACAAATCTCAAAATTCGAAACTACCAGTTATCCAGTAAATACCTAAGATTTCTAATAATAAATCAAAATCCCCTACACGATTAGTTACAAACGTTTTTAACAAGCATTTACTGTAATTGGCCGTGTGAACCAAAAACCTATTAATAGATACAAACACATTTTAACTAACTCCCAAAGAAATATATGTTTATATTAAATTTGAACCAATAACTAATATCAACACGAAAATATTTAAAAAATTCATATAAGTAAAAAAAATCTTGAATATCCTTGATCATGAGCTGTTGATACTGTGCAATATAATACATAAATAACTCATTCAGAGGATACTTCGTTCCATCCTCCACCCAAATGTTGTGGGATGAGATGAACGTTGTATATTCATTTGTTCATATATATTTATAATAAACAATTACGATTTAATATCTTTAGTTATCTTACTTAAAAATATTAATTGATTCATTAATATTATAACAAATCTGTAGTTTGAAATGCTCGATAATATTAAAGCATATTATATATTATATTATTAACTTTGAAATGCTCGATAATATTAAAGCATATTATATATTATATTATTAACTGATTTCTTCCAAGACAGATGTAGTTTGAAATGTTTGTTGGAATTGTTCTGCTACCGAAATCTGTAGATGTTACGAAGAAAAAAACTCTCTTTTTCTTGCATACCTATAATTGACTGCATATTGTTTTTTTGTTGGTTGTTGAACAACAAAAGGTTAAGAGTTTACTGACTTGGAAAGATACATATCAATATGCTTGTCCCTTTTATAGAAAAAAGAGGGTAGCAATGAATGCGAAATCGCTCAACTAATGAAAAACGATTTAGAAGAAGGAAGAAATGATAACGTTGTCTTTTGTAACTCCTCTATCAGAGTCTAGGGAATGACATAATTAAAAGCGGATATCCAAAAATTAGTGTAGATAAAATCAGATCAACGAGTGGTAATTACCAGAGTTCACTATTAAATAAAAGGGGATAAGAAGGTCCCTATAACTGGCTACAGTATCAGTGAAGTATCCTCACCCAAATATTCTAATTTGGTATCCCAACAATTAGGATTTGGTATGCTCTATTGTTTATATATATCTTTCTAAGAGAAAGATATTGATTATACTTTATTCCGGAAACCCCACCCATATCACCATTCACTCCATAGTCTGATATATTTTTTGACGAACTGATTAATCGGACAAAAATAATGATAGAATCCAATTCTATATGTCAATATCAATACATACAAAAATGAAATTTATAGTAAGAGGAAATTCATCGACTTTATAAATGGTGAGGGTTCTAGTCCCTACAAAAAAGCCCGTTTTACTCCCTAACTTTTTATTTATATTTCTACTCTTTTTTCTTTTCGGCAGCGGCTCTTTTCCGATGGTCGAGTGGATCAATCCCCTCTCTCTTCTTTTTCCCCTCCGTTAGTAGGATAGATAGCATCAAGATGTATCGAGGATTCACAAATTAAACCAATGCAATTATGTATACTATAATAGAAAAAAGGATAAAGCTAGCAAGCAACAAGTCAAAACGTTAACTACCTCGAATGAGGGCTTGATTCAACAACTAAGAATGCGAAGGAAATAACTTATGCCACATTTCGCTATCGTCCTGGAGCTAGCCTATAAGTGCAATTCTGTTCAACCAGCGCCATCAGTCTCACTTGCTAATACTGATGACTTCTTATTTTGCAATTTTTTCGATGGGTTGTTCCTAGTTCGGAAATGACCCAGTCATTTAAAGTGTTTCCTTCAGTGTAAGGGTAACCAGTCGCGGGTAAGCACGCCACCACACTAATTTGGAAAAATATATACCGTATTCTTCGATTCGATCTGGAATTTGAATTAAGTTATAACTGTTTAGTCGAAATACCAATGAACTTGGATTGAACTCCCTAGTTGTTTTTTTTGGGTCATTCTTGTTTCAAGATTTACCATGAAGTAACAAAGATTGTACCTGTGAACCAACCTCCTACAACATATAAGCACAAGGAAAAGTGCAATTGGATCTCTAAAACCGAAAAGAATAATCCTCTTTAGAAGTAAAGCTCGGAGCCGGTCACGACCCGACACTCAACTACTAGTGTCGATGTAGTAATTTTTTTATATTAGTTGCAGAATTCTTCGTTTTGGTCCATGATGACCTTTTTGTTGATTTTGACGATTGGATCTCTCTGTGAATGGAAAAGGGGTGCTTCGGATCGTGAGTAATCACTACACTAATGAGAGGTCTCAATGTGAAAACGCATAGTTTCTCCTCCAAAAATGACCTCCCCTATTGGGGACGCATTAGATATTTATCGAAACCGGTAGGTCCCGCCCAAGAAAGAGATCCAAGTCCTAGTAACCCTGCTAAATGGTGATTCAACATGGATTCTACATCTTGGAACCAAGCCAATTTTGGAGTAGCTTTGTGATAATGCAACCAACCAGCAAAAAGTATTAACGCCGCAAAGACCAATGCACCAATTGCAGTACAATAGAGTTGTAATTCACTAGTTATTCCAGACGCTCTCCGAATCTGAAAAAACCCAGAAATTATTTGTATTCCTCAGAAATCCCCACCCACATCATTCAATATTTCTTGGACCACGATTGTCCAAACCACCAGAGCGCTGGGTCTAATGTGATTCACATTAATCACAACATTAATATATTAGCTTATCTCTAGAGAATGAAGATTGAGAGTAATGTTTTGGAGTAATACGCCATGGATATTCCGATATTTCAGTGGTTTATTTAGAGAGAAGAAATCCATCTAAACCAGGTAACATGAACCAAGGTTTATACCCTTTCACCTTGATACACGGCGAATTAGTATATTTATCATTTTTTTTATAAGAAATGCAACAATGTCAATTTTATTTTTGTCCTTCAGTTGTTAAAGTATATGTTCAAGTAATTTTTTGTTTCCATTCATTCGTTTTGTTATGTTCATGGCATTCATTTGTAAAGATGAGAATTTTAAGTCGGTCTTGATCATTAGCAGTATGATGATGGTAAGTTGTGTCTTGAAGCGGAAGTTTGGTAGCTTCATAAAGTTAGTGCTACATTGTTGCTTATTGTGAAGTTGAGTAAACATTTGAACATTGTTTACCTACAAAGTTATTAATTTGAAAACTTAGCGATTTAATCCTGTCAGTTTGGTTCTTGTGTATTGTTTGATCATAGTTTTCTCTTTCTTTTTCAAGTTTATACTATGATGGCAGAGTATACCATGCTGCTGGTGAGGAGAACCAAGCGGAGACAACGGGAATGAAAAAGTGTCATGCTGCAAGAAGAATGTTATTGACTTGGTCGCATTCCTACTTTTACGTAGTAATTTTCGGGATGTATCTTCTTTTGATTTACCCATTGTTATTATCTAATTTAGGAGGAGCTATAATATCCTTTTATGCCGTAATTTAGTAATGACAAATTTTAATTTTTTGTATCTTTCAACAATTTAAACATTAATATTTTAGTCTTAGCTGGGTAGGAATATTTTTTTTATACGCGGTTGTAATAAACATTAATATAATAACTCATTGATGCTGAAACGGTATTAATTTGTTTTAAACTTTCTTTGTTATGGCTAGGGCTGCACATCGGGTGGATCGGGTCGGGTTTGGTCTCACCCGCACCCGACCGCGACATCGTCGGGTTTTTATTTTTCCAACCGCACCCGACCCGCCATAAAATGGGTTGGGTCGGATCTGACCCGATTTTATGGCGGGTCGGGTACGGGTGACCCGCTATCACCCACCCAGACTGATAATTTTGTTCCTGTTAGGGCTGCATAAACCCGATCCAACCCGCCAACCCGATCCGCACCCGCCCAAATTTACCCGACCCGCACCCGACCACCCGCTAATGAACGGGTCGGGTGCGGGTAATTTTTTTTTATACCCGATGTTCAACGGGTCGGGTGCGGGTGATAACTCCTCTCACCCGACCCGACCCGCCCACCCTCCATCTCTATTCATAAGTCATAACTCATAAGACTCATATCATTCATCGACTCTGTCTCTATCTCTCTGTTCTCTTCTGAGTCTTCTCTGTTCTCTATTCTTCTTCATCGTTAAATTGTTCTCTTTCAGTTCATTTGTTTCAGAAGTTACTGAGCACACCACCACCACCACCGCGAACCCAAGAATCATCACCACCACCTTGTTTCTTCTTGAATCACTATCAGGTACACGTAGTGTTTGTTTCAAAAAAAAAAATTCCCTAATTGAAATTTATGTTTGTATCATTACATGATTGAGTATCAACTGATTATGGGTTTCATTAGTTTTGAGTGATTTTGATGCTCATAATGTTTAATTTGATAAATAACTTTGAACCTAGGTTGACCTAACAAATTAGTTGCTTTGTTTAATCCCTCTCTCTTCTCTCTGAAACCTTTTCAAACACTAGATATATGTGACTGGTGAGTGGTGACTTCAACTTCAAAATCTGGTAAGTTTTCTTAATTAGGGATTTTAGTTTTCAATAGGTAATTTCAATTAGGTTTGTTTGATCGTTTTCCTCTTCACGAAATTACCCATTTTTCTCTGTTCAGTTATTTCTTTGTGAAATTACCCAGCTGCTGTGCTGTTTGTCAAATTGCCCAACTGAATATAAAGATCTTACTATTGTTACTCATATATGATTATAAATTGAGGTTTATGGTTTATTAGAATGTCAAAAGTAGAAACTGCCCATTGGACCAGTAAATGGTTGTTATCAACCAGCCTAGGTAGCTTATCAAACCCTTCTTATCAAGAAGAAACAAGGTGGTGGTGATGATTCTTGGGTTCGCGGTGGTGGTGGTGGTGTGCTCTGTAACTTCTGAAACAAATGAACTGAAAGAGAACAATTTAACGATGAAGAAGAATATAGAACAAAGAAGACTCAGAAGAGAATAAAGAGATAGAGACAGAGTCGATGAATGATATGAGTCTTATGAGTTATGACTTATGAATAGAGATGGCGGGTGGGCGGGTCGGGTCGGATGAGAGGAGTTATCACCCGCACCCGACCCGTTCATTAGCGGGTCGGGTACCGATCGAGTAAATTTGGGCGGATGCGGATCGGGTTGGCGGGTTGGATCGGATTTATGCAGCCCTAGTTATGGCGCAGCCGACACAGTGTCCCTTAAGCCTAAATAGTGTGCATATTTAGCCGAAATATTATGTGGTCACATAAAAGACCATATGCTGATTACTTAAAACTTTGCCAATGCTCAAGCTTACTCTATAATTATTTCTAAACTATCACATCCTGTTATGTGTTATCAGACATTAATATATCGTAGCTAAGATTTATGTAGCTTCAACTGATGCTCTGCTTTTGAAAGATAATCTCTAATAAGCTGTATTATTTTTTCTAACTCTGGGTCGTTGCGTTTACCAATAGATAAAGAAGAAATTGGGGACAAGGATTTTAAGCTTTTATTATTAAATTTGACACATCCAATCAGTGCATGTGCAAAGCACGGGTGCACCACTAGTTAGTTAATTCGGAATGATTAATGATTGTAATGTGAGTTGAGCTATTATGGAGACAAGTTTGAGAAGCTGCTCCTACGAGTTGTATATGTGCCGAAATTGTGTGGCCCATTGTTTAAGAGTTATTCTGTATGATGAATCGATGATGATACATTTAATGTGAGGTTGCTTTCATGGAAATACATTCTTCATGAAAATGTAGGGAATATTAGGGATATTAAAATATGAATGACCTTAGCACGCATATCTTATCTCCAACAGTTGTTTTCATGATGCATTCTCTCTTACGGCAGTATTGTAATCGAAGATGCGCATACACCTAAAAATTAAAATCATATTGGTCTTTCATGGTATGTCTTAATTAAGTTATTATTTTGCACTTTCTACATAAAATCATCATGGATATACACACAAGTCGCACTCTAATTCTTCTGTAATTTGTATATATTCATCTTTTTTTGCTTTAACATTTTACTATCACGAAAGAATTCAACTACAATTTCTATTAACTCATGTCCTTTAATTAGCATCGGTTACTACTAGTTATTTATTTTTGTGGGCAAAGCTCGTGAGGAGAATTTTATTTAAAAAGGCAAAGTAAAAAAAGAGAAAAAAACTAGGCCAAAACCTAGAAAAAGAGAAAAAGGAAAAAAAAGAAAGGAAAACAAGGTACTTCTGCCTTAGCAGGCTCTTCCTATTTAGAGTTGGCACCCTTGGAAAGCTGGTTCATCGCCAAAAAAAACCCAAGGTGATGATCATGTCATTACAAAACCAGTGACCGACCCAGGATTCCTCCTTCGATAGGACTGGATTACAGTAAATTTATAAGGCAGCTGAAGGCCGCAACAATTTTTTTACAACGAATCCATAGTTAACGTGGCTAATTTTGATTCACTAATAGAATACTAGATATATAGACAACTAATAACTAAAGCGAATAAATCAATAACAAAAAGTGACAATTGAAAAAAATTTGTAATATACAGAAAAAAAACAAGATAATTATGTTAAAAAAAAAAGATTTTTTT
This sequence comes from Papaver californicum, assembly GCA_023531435.1. NCBI lineage: Eukaryota > Viridiplantae > Streptophyta > Magnoliopsida > Ranunculales > Papaveraceae > Papaver > Papaver californicum. The sequence continues at coordinate 3,649,761 of JAJJMC010012129.1, forward strand.
CCTTTCAAATAAGAATCTATATATTAAACAGGTTAAAAATCATTTTATAAATGGGCTAAAGTAAATAAAAAATGGCTAAAAATACATTAAGTGGGGTGGAATATTTGACGTTAATGATTTAAAACTAAAATTTCAAAAAAGATCCTATAGTAAAATAATATTGGGCTAAAAAGAGGGATGAATTGTAACCTAGGTTAGCTCCTTGCTAGCCCGTCCCTGACACAAACATTTCGTACATTTTATGTGCATAACCTTCCTAGCTACAAACAAAATCAAACATATGTCCTAGGCCGAATGATCATGCGTCCCGTATGTGATAAACCTTTAGAATGCCAGCAGCATGCGGATCAACCATGTAGATGTCTTCAACGGACTGTTCCTAATCATCGCATAGGATGCTAGAAATGTACAAACGAGTCCCTTTAGTTAGGAGCCTGTCCCTTTAGTTAGGAGCCTATTTCACCTTTACCATGAACCGCAGTCCAAATAAAAAATCGATCTCTGGTGGAATTTACTTTATTCCAAACGATAGCGGAAAGCGAGTTGAAGAAGGGTCATCAACAAAAGTAGTGTGAATACAACAAATTGACGCTGAAATAACATACAAAATTTCAAAACCTTAGCCTAAAACGAACTCAAAGTTATCCAGAAACAAAGAAATGTACTTATAATACTAGCTAACTGTTTAATATGGCCAACAGCAAGATCACACTATCTTCTATCTTCTACTACTAGTCTACCTACTAATTGGTGTATGCAAGTGATAGTGTATAATGGGACCAATGAAGTGCATTTGCATGTGCGCTAACTCAGTCTCCACCACCATTGCTATCTTTATCTCTCTCTTAAGCATGCAACACGGTTTTGGACCCCTCTCCAGTCTCTATAAATACCCACTCTCCATTCCCTTGCATCCTCACCAATTTATGTTACACATTCTCTCCTTCTTATTTCATCATTAGCAAGCTAAAGAATGGCTATTCGTAAAAGAGTTGCGAGTGTTGTTTTCTTTGTGTTATTAGGGTTCAGCATCTGTTCTGCTGCTAGAAATCTCCTTGCTAATCTGGAGGGAGAAGCTAGCTACGTAGCTGCTGGTCATGGCGAACTCGGTGTAGGAGTAGAGTCAGGAGGGTATGGTGGTGGTGGAGGTTCTGGTGGAGGTAGTGGATACGGAGTTGGATTAATTGGTGATCATGGAGCAGGAGGAGGGTATGGTAGTGGTGCTGGAGAAGGTGGTGGTGCAGGTTATGGAGCTGCTGGTGCAGGCGCACATGGTGGGGGTGGAGGCAGTGGTGGAGGAGGCGGTGCAGGATATGGTGCTGGTGGAGAACATGGTGCAGGGTACGGTGCTGGAAGTGGTAGTGGTGGTGGTGCTGGTTATGGTGCAGGAGGTGTACACGGTGGTGGTGCGGGTGGTGGAGGTGGTAGTGGAGGTGGTGGTGGCTCAGGTGCCGGTGGAGCTCATGGTGCTGGTTATGGAAGCGGTGGGGGATCTGGTGGTGGATCTGGATACGGTGCTGGAGGTGAGCATGGAGCCGGTGGTGGTGGCGGTGGTGGTAGCGGCGGTGGTGGAGGATATGGTGCCGGAGGAGAACACAGTGCAGGATACGGTGGTGGAAGTGGAGCCGGTGGAGGTGCAGGTGGTGGATATGGTGCCGGAGGAGCACATGATGCAGGATATGGAGGAGGTGGCGGTAGTGGTGGAGGTGGTGGTGCAGGGTATGCAGCAGGAGGTGATCATGGGGCAGGGTATGGCAGTGGTGGTGGAAGTGGTGAAGGAGGTGGTCATGGTGGTGGTGGCTACTAAATTATACTCCAATTGTTGTGATGAAAATAGTATCATCACCATTAAATTAATTGGTGAAAAAAAGGAAAAGATTATTGATCATCTTACCAGTTAATTAACTATGAATAGTTTGTAATATTATCAATCTATCATGTAATAAGTTTGAGCCAAAAAGAGCTCATCGAAATATATACTACTATCGATCTATATATATATATATATATCTTATGCTAGGAGTTCATTATAGTGCCATGACGAGAATACTAACAAGATGTAAGCAAGGAAATAGCTAAGGAGCTTACAGACTGGACCCTGCTTGAGAAGCATAAACAAAAGATCCCGAGAGCAAAGAGATGTTAACTTGGACTTAGTTATAAAATACTGCCCCAATTAACAATAAAATTGACTAATCATTAACAATAGCCAAATATGGACGTGTATAAAATGCTTCGGAAAAAAAAAGGACGTGTAAAGGACAAAAAAATCTGCGTTCTTTAAGAACCCTTAGTTGTGGCTGCCAATATTAATTAATCGAGGGTTGATATAGTTAATTGAAGGCTATTTAGGGTAACAGGATCATGGGTGTCCTCAAACTCTAAGATGACTAAGTTACTTCTTTCATATTTTAGTATTATTTTAGTATTATTTTTTTAATTTATTTATTATTTTTAATATTTTTTCTGGGTAAATTTTGATACTTCTAATTCATTAGAAATCTAATTTATATCAGTGCAATTTCTTACTTCTCATTCTCGTTTTCATTTTATTTAAAATATTTTTATCATCAATTTCGACTGGTCTGTTGTCAGATAATTAACTTTCTCACTATTAAATCTCATTTAATTTTTTGACCATCGTATAATCCAACAACAAATAGCTCCTAAAAAAACACTAACAGCTGGAGTCCACAAGATTTTCTGCACTTGACAGTATCTTGAACTGTCGAAGCCTCCCAAAAAACTGCTGGAATCCCAATAAAAAAGACTATTTATCCATCTTTATAAGGAAAGTCTTTTCCTTACGATAAAACTAGAGTATAACCCGTGCTATAATGACACGTCAAATTCTAAGTTTGACGTCGTGTTTTTGTGGTGGAGGTAGAAGTGTTGTTGGTGGCGGTGGTGGCTACATCCATAGTAAAATTTGGCTGACTAAGAACCCCATAGATCATGATTTGAAACCTTCCACCTTCCTATAATTCAAACACCCGCAATGCAAAATCAAGCTCCATTCATCAATGATTCAACAACAACAATAGGGTATTCCATTACCTGTTTTCTCGGCGTGAAACATAACCAAATCTCAACCTTCTCTCTCTTAAATTCAAATCCAGTGCAAACTAAGTGCATAATTTACGTTAATATCGTTTTTTGCACTTATTTGCTAGATTTTGTGTAAATTACCTTGTATTACTCTTGTTTTCTATTTTATTTGTCTCTATAGGTGAATCATGTGAAACCAATGGAAAAAGCTCTAAAAGTATCAATGGAGTGAAGTTCTACAAGTGCCTAAGGACCCAAGACCAGGTCGTGCAAAGGAGTTGAGTCAAAATGATAAAAAAACAAGTTTAGAATATTCTCGGTCATGATGGTGATCGAGGAAACATAACTGTCTTGGATGGGAAGATGTATGAGAAAAGAAAATTCATTAACTTTGAATTTTCTCGGAGGATCACGTATCCGAGAAAAAATAGAATTTTCAAAGGGTCATGTGTTTAAGAAAACCAATTTCAAAAGCTTTAAATTTTCTCGGCGTGTTGTGTGAGCGAGAATTCCAGAAATCTCGACCACTCTGTTGGTCGAAAAAGCTACGTGAGCTAGGTATCTTTGACGGTTTTTTGTGTTATTTTTGAGTTTCATTGAGTTTCCAAAACCTAGTATGACCGTGATTCGAGCACATGCACTCTTATACTTGGTTCTAATATAAAAAAACGCTTTACAATTTATCATATATATATACAAAAAAAATTAAAAGAATTTGGAGCAGATTAGGGTTTGCCCCTTTAGGGGAAAAATCATGGCACTTTCTTCTTCTTCTTATTTTGAATATTTTCCACGGGTTTTAGTAAACCTATGAATAACTAATTATTCTATTAGTTGGGGATGTGATCCGAAGTCCTAAACATATGAATCAATCTTGTTGATTATTGTTAATGTTCAAGATCTCTTTTAATCGTTCAAGTTTTACTACATATAACAATTGTGTGATTGTGTTCATGCAATATGATGGTTCTCTTATTTGTTTAAGTTGCTGATTGAATAGGCTTGATAACACATCGATATATAGTTAGGGTTCTTAGGTAATTTTATCAGGAACCTTAGCAACAATTAGCAATTTGTGATTACTAGTGGTGCAAATCGTGAAGGAAGTCTCAAGTAAAGCTTGCCCTACGTTGAATATGCCATGGTAAGTACGATGTATTGCCTATGAATAACTCGTCTCACAAATATTAATGATTTCCTCAAGTTGAATCTCTTAGCGAAAAATACTAGGTTATTGGTGGAAAAGAATTCAGATACTAGTGATTGTAGTATGTGTTGACATGTGGAGGTGTAACGAAGTATTAAAACGAGTGGAGATACTTTAAGGTTATTGGTATAAAGAGAGAGTGGATATTGAGGATCATGATTGACGATCGAAGATGAAATCCTTAACCAGTATTTTCTTCTCTTGAATACAACCTTTACTTAACTTACTTTTATTTCGTTAGTATAATTTAGCTTAGAACTCATAGTCCCCTTTAGTTATATTAGAAGTTGAGAACAAAATAACAATTACACAGCTCCTCGTAGGAATGATCCTTACTACCACTATATTACTTGTTGGTATTAGTGGGAAATATCTAAAGTAACTTGTTGCACTTACGACATGCATCATTCAACTTCCCAAATCTTCTCATCTCTTAAATTCTTGTTAGTTTCGCTCATTTATCTATTCCATTACATTATTATTCAACTTAAACAAATCAAACCAACAAAAACAGAAACTATAAGTAATAATAACAGGAAAAAAATAACGAATAAAAAATGGTAAGTAAAGTAGATAGATTAATTGACCATGGAGTTTGTGATGTATTAACTGTTGATGATTAGAATCATGAGGAACATAATAAGTAAAAAAGAATTATCAATTTTAATACATAATTTAACTTCTGTTACGTATTTGTTTGTAATTATTATGATGAAGTTGATTATGTATGTCGTCTATGTATACCCATTTCTATCTCAATAGTTGTTGCAGTAGAGCTATTTGATTAGGATTCACCCAGTTTCGAATTTAGGGTTACATTTTAGATGATAATGATTGAATATTCAATCAGTCAAATCGAAACTATGAACTCTAGTCGAAATTCAGTAAAGATTATTCGAAATTTAAAGTGGGAAATTGATGAAGATGAAGAGAGATTTCGATATTGATGGAGAAGAAATGAATCACGAGAGAGAAGAGGCAAATTTTGGTATTTTTCAATTTTTTTTTAGTAAAAAGAATAATAAAGATAGGTATTTTCCCTTAGGTTATTTGAAAATAACAAAAATATAGTGAAGACACAGGCAAAAACGAGAACACAGGGGGAGGGAGGAATTTTATTCTTATCAGGTACCTACGAAATATTTTGGTTACACCAAATAACACCGCTATCTATATCATTCATTTTATTTTTCTTCAAATATATCCTAAAATAAAATAAAAAGTAGTTTAGGTATTAAAAAAATGGGTGTATTATATTTTGTTTTAAAGCCCAATACCTTTATAAAGGTTGTTTTCATTTGATTTAAGATAAGCTTGTTTGTTTTATTTTTTTCCCCAAATAAGTTGTTTATTTTTCCTAATTGTGATTCATGGCCTAATTTAAATCATTATTTCGAAATTTGGTTTACGTGTTACGCAACAACCCTTATTGGAAACTTCCAGGGTGGTTACAAGGTTAGATAAAACACGTTATAACCCTATTGTATAACAATTTACAACATTACTCTTAATATAACTCATAATCTCTTTAACTTCCAAACAAAATGAAAATTTCATTAAAAAATCATTATTGATACGAATATGAAGAATAACTTGAGATAAAAAAAATAAAAAAAATCCATTATTTTCTGTCAGAAATGTGAATTCCACCTCAAGATCATGTTAGAATAATAGTGTTTCAGTTTTATAAAAGTTGAGCTATTCATTTTAAAACCTTGTCTCGTAGAAGTTGAGCTATTTCATTAAAGAAGGCAATATTTCTAAAATTACCCTTTTGATTGATTATTGTTATTAAAATTTAGTATAAGAAATATGTATAATTTTTTTGATGGTGAATTTTTGGCAAGGGCTAAAGTTGTAAAATCGCCCTCTGCCTATTAGCAGAAACATAGAAATATAAGTGCATATTTCTAACTATGTATCATAACAATGAGTATTGTACTTCTACATACATTCCGTAAGAGAAATAATTAATACAGTCTCTATAAATAGCTACAAGCATTCTACGTTGATCCGGTAGCCTCTCTAAATATGTATGATATTTATGCCATATCGAACTAGTATCAAGCCGCATAAAATTCCACGAATTCCCTGAACTCGTCTCGAATGCGCAAGAAACATCATACTCGTATGACCAATTCTCGAGGACGCACCTTAATTCAATGTCCGGACCTCGAAGAAGCGCCAACAACCTCAAACGCTAAGGCCAAGAAACCAGCCTATGATGCTCAAAAAACTAGCAACGCCATCCAATGGCGCTCAAGACTATCAACGCCAGTCTATGTTGGTGTTAATTCTGGTCTAATGCTAGCGCATATTTTGTCTTTGAGAACATTATGTTCTTGAGAAATTTTGTATAATCTTGATTTCGAATACTCCCAAATTTATATCGTGTTACTCTTAAGCTACTACATGACTATTAAGCTTACTATTTTAGTAGACTCGACACTAATCAGTCTACTTAAACAACTTAGTGAACTGAACAACGCGCCTCACTCATTCAGCAGGTTATTGACTCAATTTAACCTAAATATTAGTAGTTCATGACTTTACTACTTTTTCTACGAGATATCAAATACAACACATGAGGGGATTCTTATTGGGATGTTGGTATGACAGTCTACGACAACGTGCGATGTAACAACACATCCACGACAAGAAGGTAATAAGTAGTGGGACGGTTAAGAGAAGTTGAGAGGATGATGGGTAGTGGTTATACAGTCCTCCTGATTTGCACGACATGACTCCACTAATATCTCCATGATCATCACTTCTCCATCTCTTCGCAACCTCCACAACTTACGAGAAATCAGTGTATTCACGACAAAACTATAAAATATATGGCTTCATCTATTCAAAGAGCAAGAGATCTATCTCAGAAATAATCCAGTTTACAGCCTTACAAATAGTCTTCAACCACACACCATTATTTTCTCATTACACAGTGATTTCTCATCCTTCTTTGCTTTCCACCCCTAAGATCAACCAATCATCTTCACCTTTGTGTCCGAAGCAGGACGCGAACGACCATTTCTTGGTTTAAGCTCGTCTTGTCCGATTTTGATCTCTCGAACCTATATAAAGTACTGTTTTGCAGTACATCTGGTTTCACTCTAATACAAATTTGATAGTCATTTTTATAATCATTACGTAAGTGTTTTAAAATGCTTTCTGACGATATAAAGTTTACAAATATTCGTGTCATAGTTTGAGAGGTATGTCAATTCTAAATTTTACCATTTTGTTATCCATAAAAATATAATTGGAAAAGAAATACATAAAAGTATCATCTTTCCTTATTTCCTTAAAATATGTGCAAATTTAAAATAGCTCAACTTTTATGAAACAAAGGGAGTAATAGAAAATTCTCAGGTTTGGACTATTAAGGGTTGATGGTAGTCTGAGCTTGTAGTTTTTTGAACGATTTTATCAGTTGGTCTGGACCTGTAAACAACAATTTAGATGATAAATGAGTTTGGACTTTATACGACATTTCAAACCATATACGACGGTCTGAACCATAAACAACCGCCCAAACCATAAAACGGTTTGAAATATAAAAGGTTAGCTTGGACCACAATAAGAAGTTGATAGAAATTGAACAAATCGTAGTCAATAGTTACTAGTCGATAGAAATTGAACAAGTCATAGTCAATAGTTACTAGCTCCAATATGAAGAATAGTGTCTTTGTTTGATCTTCAATACGTTTTCAGGTCTTCAATGAGTAACTAGACTATGTCTCAATATTTATATTTCCTAAGCCTAAGCTAACGAAGTCGACTTTAGTAAACAATTCAAACGGTAAGTTTTGGAATTAAATTTGACATATCAACTCTAGATAGGTTCAACCGAGCAGTGCTCTAACAAAAACTAACGTTATACTTCATCTAAACTAAGGCCAAATGTTGCACCAGAATATTTTTGTGCAAGATTTACCGAAAGCTACAATAAGGTATCTAGGCCGTAGTTCGGCCCTGCTTGTATTACATAAGTACTCAATCATTTCTCATCTTAATGGCACTTTTAAATTGAATATATTTAATGAGCTTACTTGAGAAATAATTAAGGAATCAAGTATTTAATAAAAAGTATACTACAATAAATAAATCCAATTTGATTTTTTGTTTTTAGAGCTTTTAAAAACATTTTTTTCAAAAAATTAAACTTAATAAAAATTTCTATAAAATAGATAATATTTCAGCAGAATTTAAAATTTAAATTTTATTAATATCTATAATAATATTGAAAATTTTCCCTAAAAAGAGAAGTAGGGGATTTTTAGAACATAGCCGACAAACTTTTTATGGTAAATTTACGATGGTGCAGTGCTGAGCCTTACTCAGTGTTAAGACCCTTTAAAATTATTGGGGTATTTTGGGGAACATATAATACCCAGTGGTTAGGTGGAACAAAAAAACAACCTCCTGCTACCAATCTTAGAAGTATTTGATTTGAAATGACTTTGATAAGTCATCAGATGATGGATGAGAAATCCTACTACAAAAATCAACCAAATAAAAAAACTAACAAAGAAAACTGGCTTCAATTCTCAATTTGTTGTTATCCTTATAAAATCAGAAATCAAACCTACAAAAAGGACCATACATCTCTTAAAAAATCTAATTAGTATAGCATACTGAGTCAGTGTTACAAATTTTAACGCGTTACTTAAAAACGTTGGATTAAAGAGGCCTACTAGAGGTAGGCAAGACGGTCCATCGAGGGGCGGATTAATGATGATCCAAAAACTGACCAATCTCCTCCACTAATCTCCTCCACTAATCAATATGGTTTAGAATCTGAGTAGGATTTTTAAAAGGATTTTAAATGACAAAATTTTATTGGTTCACATTTGGACCATAAGAATTAGTCCACAAGATAACCGCTCAAAAAGCTTACAACTTAAAAACAACCGTACAAAGACTGAATAAAAGAACAACAGACAACTGAAAACAAAAGACTAAATTACAAAATAATGATCCCAGTTGCTCATAATGGCATCTAAAGACTTTTAACTCTTCAGTTCTACACCAGTAATAGGCTTGCGATTTTACTAGCTCAATAACAGAGTCAACATCCGCCGATCCTTCATCAAAAATTATTGCGTTCCCACACTTCCAAATAGTCCAACAAATTGAAGTTGGAAGGACTTGCCAAAGATTCTTGCCCACTGTATGACCTAACTTGAAATGCCAACTTTTAAGTTCTTGTGATTATGTACGTATTGAGCTCTAAGTTCTTGTCGGGCGCAACCTCACAGTCGCAGGAGTATGTCGAGGCTTGAAAAATGAAAGTTTACGTTAATTTTACCCTTTATATGATCCCAATAAACGTACACAGCTAGAAGCTTTGTTCTCCATCAAAGTGTAAATAATGGTGTTTCTTGGATCATCCAAATAATCTCTTGAATTATTTCATACTATTGCATCTCCAAGGAAGGTACATAGATATAGCAAGTGAGTTTCATTAATCCCTATACAAATGGTTGGTGAATCACCCTTTAATATTTTACAGAGAGTTTTCAATATTGAAATTAATTCGTTAGCATCTTAATTTAGCGACTTACCAACTGATTCTACTGTGATAACCGATAACAGATGAGTTTTTTTTTCCTCAATCGTATAGTATAGTCATGGGGCAATATCTCCAACTGGCTATTTTTTTAGGCTTCTCTTATTGATCGCCCACGCCTTAATTTAGTCTTATGTTATTTATAACTCATAAAAGATCATACACATATTTGATTCAAGAAATTGAAGTCTAGGCAATCCAATTTCTAGGGAATATGATCAATTTCTTGAATCAAAGATGACAAATTAACTCTCTGTAATTAAGATTTTTAATTCCTAGAAATCCGATTACCTTCAAAATAACAGAATTTCATTGCACTGGTTCAATAGTGCAATAAAATTAGATTCCGGATTAAAAACAAAAGTAATTGAATTACCTCAACCAAACATTAATTTTAAATTTGAATTTAACTATTTGGAATTTAATTCCAAAAGTTAAATTACCTCACAATTGAATTGTTAGGATTCTAATTCTTTCAACCAAATAAAGTGTTAGTTCACTAACTATAGTCCAATTCACTTGGAAGGGGATTCCAAGATTTATTTCAAAGCAAATGTGTATTGGCTATAATATTTAAAATCGCTAGATAATAGTCTTAAAAAACAACGTAGAATGAAGAATAATAATTTATATGACTAGAGATAAATGAGTTATAGAGGGAAATGAGTTTAAGCCTATTGAAATATAAAAATCATAAAACAAATTGTACCTAGTTAATTGGAAATCCCATGATTTTGGTTCGTTGAGACAACACCATATGTAAACTTCAAAGTAGAACATTGTAGAAGATGTAAATGTTTTTTGAAATAGGAGATATATTGGAAAAAAAGAGAAAACTATATGATATTACAAAATTACAGTAGATTCTCAAATGATCAGAGGATCAAAGCAAGCCAAAATAAAGAAAAAATCTTGCCACAGTCATCAAAAGAGGCTAGGGTCTACGGTGGATGCCACATAAAAAGGTTATCCCAGTTGAACAACCAATTTCTAAAAGAAGTTAAAGACTCTGGATGGTAAACCTTAAGCCAAGAAAACGCAACATCATGTATACCATAAACCAGCTGATATGTTGTTTGTGATTTATCCGAGAAGATTTTATCATTCCGCTCTCTCCATATCTGCCATGGAATAACATGAAGTAACACCTTCCAAATGACAACGCCATCGTCTCTAATTTGAGTATTCTCCCACTTTTCGACTAACAGCGCAAACGTGCCAAAAATTATCCACCTCCATCCATTAATTCTTGTCACTATTTCAGTCCAGACTTCGTTCATATATAAACAACTTAAAAAGATATGATGGACATATTCATATGCACTATTACAGAGATCACAAAGGCCAGATGTTATGATACCTCTCTTTGTAAGGTTGTCCCTTGTTCCAATTTTATTTAAAAGATTTGCCATACAACAAAACAAATCTTTGTCGGAATTTAACAGTACCAGATGAAATTGCTTGCAAATGAAGGATTTGCTTCAATCAAAACTTTTTATTGAGTAGCCATAGATAGCAATCCATAACAGAAAAGGCATTTACTATGGCAGTCTACCAGCTAGCGCTAGTTTGAGTAGAAAAGAAACGAGAGGGATTATTACACATAACTAGCAGTAAAATGCAAATCTCATGAACCTCATTTGTACATAGATTTCTTCTGAAATTAATAATCTAACTATCTTGGTCATCGAAAGCAACGAAATCCTTGATAAAACCTCTCTTATTAACTGCAACTTTAGCTAAAGAAGGAAAAGAACTGGCTAAACAAACTTCAGCACACCATGTATCGTGCCAAAATGAGAAGCCTTCACCATCACTAATCATCAAATCATAGTTTTTATAACATATGACAGATAATTTTGTGATTACAATCTAATAATTGCATCCATAGGTCATGTTTACTGGTTGAGCTAGAACACGAGTCAGATTAAGATTAAACTTAAAAATTATTACATGTGCCCATAAACTTTCCTTATCTCTTGTAAAACTCCACAACAACTTTGATAAGAGAGCAAGATTTATTACCTCTAAGTTTTTAATACCAAGTCCTCTATGATCAAAAGGTTTGAGCAGTTGCGCCCAAACAACCCAATGTATTCCGTTCGTACCATCCGCGTTGTTCCATAAGAAATTTCTCATCTTCCTTTTAATCTCTTGAATTAAGGTCTTTGGAGATTAAAGTAATGAAAGATAAATCCAAACAGTGTTACGTGTACAATGATAGAGGGCAAGAAATGCTTTTAATGATTCTTATACTTAAAAATAAGTGGAGTAAGACAAATTACTCTTAATGGGAGATCACCTATATGAGTGATAAACGTGGCCATTTCTACGAGAATATACATAATCTAGATTCTCTAATAGCACTCATGAAAACCAGGAGTTGATCAAGACCAAAATGAACACAACTGTAAGAACTAAAGGTGCCCAAAAGAAACAATGTGAGTTTTGTTGTCTCTTTTACATTATAAATATGAACAGTTCAATACCAATGGTCACTAGGCGGGCTAGTAAATTCGAAATTTTTTACTAGGGTAGGTTTAAAGCCAAAAACCACCTACCCTGATGTTGTAACTTTCATTACGTAATCTCAATGTATGTATTTCTGAATTGTTTTCTCAAATAGACAGTCTTTATTCATGTGAGGGATTGTTGGAATTATAAGGCTGAAATCCATAGTCAGTTGAATAGTGATTGTGTAAAATAACTATGCCAATGGTTGACAACCTGTTAAAATTGGCCTCAAAGAGTACTAACCGTCAAAACAGTTCTTAACTCCAACGATTATGTATATTCCGAAATGTTTTCCGCATGGGTGAAGTCTGTTGAATGACCAAACATGGTGCCTCCTAGAATAGACTCTTGTCCTTTGTTTTTAGTCATCATTCCTATTTAAAAACCTCCATTGTTTTCCTAGTTCAATAAATCGGATTTCAACTCTGGTTTTGTTAAGTTTCAAGTGTCGAAAAGATATTACATGAAGTAAAATTAAATTTGATGTTCTTGATTGTTTGAAGTGCATCAACAAAAAGAAACCTCTAAGCTCCCCATGTGCAGATGGTTACCCTGCTGTCTTTTATAAAAAAACGTTGGGGCTTAATAAGGGACGACATCACCAAGTTTACTCAGAACATTTTTCTGAAAGGTACTATATCTACTCCTCTAAACCGTATTAACATTGTTCTGATCCCAAAGATAAAAATATTCGTAGTGTCCAAATGATTTTAGATCTATTTCCTTATGTAATGTCTTGTATAAAGCAGTTGCTAAATTGTCAAATCTGTTGAGTACATACATAGATAAATTCAACTCATGGTCACAGAATGCATTTGTTACGTGCTTACGTAACGAGACGGGTTTTCTTCTGAGGGAAACTCATGAAAACCTCCAATGATCACGTTAAAAGTGTAATCAAACTCTGCGATAGAATCTCTCAAACAATATTATTCATTCTATAATCATAATGATTATACAAAACCCTTTTTTATAAGGATTCATTATTACATTAAACTGCCGAACAGCTCTGATAACTAACACTTGTGATAATCCAAATCAATACGCTAATACTAGATACATATCGGATACGCATATAACATTCCTTCCCTCCTAAAAGCAAACTTGTCCTCAAGGTTGTAAGTTCAGAAATTGCCAACTCTTCTATATATTTTCTTTCTAGACTTGATCTCCTTAATAAATATAAAAAGATCATTAATACATTGATGGTTATTCACTGCTGCAAGTACTGCAACATCGAAAGAGAATATGCACCAATTAGATGATACCGTTCCTATTTTTATTGCTTCGATAAACTGGTATTCTTTGTCCAAATGAATGGAACCATAACATAAACCATGCGGATCATATTTTGTTTGTCCAATTTCATACTTTTCTGCAACCTTTTTGAAAGAGTCATGCAAGTACTTGCAATTTTTTTCATCCATAGCATCACGTATTTGAGTAATAGATTCTTCAAGTTGCTCTTTAAAATTGGGAAAAAGATCATCAATATCAAACGAGATGGAATTTCAAAACTTGATACGTGTGATTTTATTTTTCGCTTATGTAGATGGTGGGTTTTTGACAAGGGTCAAAATTGTAAAATCTTCCTTTTACCTAGTTGCAGGAACATAGAAGTATCCGTGCATACTTGCGCGCATATTTCTGACTTCACATTAGAATACGAAATACTGCTACTTATATTCCGCAAGAGAATTAAGAATATTTATATATCGCAAGAGAATTAAGTTCTACTTATATTACGAAAGAGAATTAAGTTTTACTTATATTCCGTAAGATAATTAAGAGTACAATCTCTCCATAATAAGTCTGAAGCTCCTATATCGGTTTTCCACTAGTATAGAGCAACTTGAGTCTTCTCTAAACAACTACAAACATTCTAAACTAGCCTCACAACCTTCTCAATGCTCATAATATTTATGCCATATCGAACTTGTCTCAAGTCGCATAAATTCTACAGTTGAATTCCTTGAACTTGTCTCTAGTGCGCATCGATGTTCCATGTAACATCTATCAAACTCGATAATAACTAATGCTTAACCCCTAAAATATAATATATCTTAACGCTTCGTTCGCAACGAAGCCTTCTCAAATTGCTCTTCTGAGCTTAAATATGCTACTATAACACTTTGCTTAAAGATAAGCCACAAACTATGCTTCACTCCTCTTGGACGCGCCAAAAATAAGAAGCAATGCCTCAAAAGACGCATTGATCCTTTAAGCTAGGTAGTCCTATCCTTTTTCTTCTATCAACGCCAAGTTAACACCAGCTATTTGGCTTAGCACCACATTGGTGCTAGTTCGCCACCATAGTACCAAAAGAGCTAACCCTAGCGCTAAAAGTGTTAACTTCCCTATCGCTATGATTGAGAAGCGCCAACTAGCTTAACATGGCATTAGCTAGCACATCTTGGAAATAACTTCCTATCCCTAGCATAATTGACATTTACTAGAATCTATGCATATCGGCTTTACTCCTGAGACGTCAGTACATTAGCCTTTTATACTAAAAAAGCTAGCACATTACTATTTGTGCTAAGTATCCAGTACTAGCTTTGCTAGATACTTCCCTTAGAAATACGCCCTTTTTTCTCAATTTTGGTCTAATACCAAATCTTATATGGTTTTCTAATATGTCTTCTTGCTTAAGAAGCCCTCAATAATATTTATCCCCAAATGCCTCTCAGACTTACGCTAAGTCACTTCTGAGCTAATACTTAGCCATCAACTGTGCCATGTTACTCCTAAGAAAGTACATGACAACTGCACTTACCAAACTCGACGCTAATCAGTCTAATTTTCAATTCAGTGAGTTGCACAACTTGCGTCATTGACTTAGCAAGTCATTAGCTTGACTTGACTTGACTTAATCAAAATAATAGTGGTTTATGACTCCATTATTCCACGAGATATCAAATATAACACATGGGGGGATTCTCATTGGGGTATTGGTATGGCGGTCTACGGCAATCGTGCGTATGGCAACACATCCACGCACAAGAAGGTAACAAATATTGGAACGGTTACAGAGCAGTTGAGAGGATGAGGATTAGTGGTCAAACAGGTTTTCCTTACTTTCCGGACACCACCCCACTACAATCTCCACAATCATCACTTCTCCACCTCTCCCTGACCTCAACTACTTACGAGGAATTAGGGTGTCTCCTTTGAACTATAAATAGATGGTTCTCATCTATTAGAAACAAGGAAAAGACAACGAGAAAGAAAAACTAAACATACAAAATTAGTGATTCATCACAAAGATAATCCTTTCTTCTTCTTACACTACCTATCACACTGATATTTCTCAACCTTTTTTGCTCCCCTCCTCTAAGACCTACCCAATCTTCTCCACCTTTTTGATTGAAGCATGACGTGAATGGCCATTTCTTGGATTAGGATCGTCTTGTTCAATTTTGATCTCTCAAACCTATTTGAAAATATGATTTTACCTTCTTTTTTTCACCCTAAAACAATTGGAGACCACAATGGGAAATCAACCTCTCAATCACAAAAGCCAATTTTCAGTTATTCAAGATGGTAGATCTTAGATCTGGAGTAGTTACAACTCCTATAGTCGGTTCAGGTAGCACTGGTGGTGGTAATTCTGAAAACACCCTTATTACTATTGAACCTCCGCTACTAATACTACTACTTCGCCTCCTCTCGCTGACGAAACCACTGAAGACACCGAGAATACTCAAAATCCGCTCAACATAGCTGATCTAATATAGGGACAGGAAGTCCTTGCCAGAACACAGGTGGATATAGCTACCACTCAGAAGGAAGTACTTATCCTACCTCAAAACTCTAACGGAACAACTCTCTCTGGAACAACGCCATCGCCTGATGGAGCAAACCAGGACCAACCTCATACTAACCACTGATACTGGTATGTCAAAGACTCAAAGGAACGATGAAGTTCATATCATTCCTGATCGCCCACCACAGAAGTACCAATAACCCGATTTTGTTACCCGTGAAGATTTGAAGAGACTCCTACGAAACCATGGAAGAGAAGACTCATCCTGTGTCCATCAACACCAATCTCCTTACCCTCATGAAATTCAAAGGATATCTCTGCCGGGAGGTTACTCATCTCCAACTTTCTCATTGTACGACGGTTGAAAACACCAGGAATACCAAACGCCACTCAACATTGTTGATATGATGCAGAGGAAGTAGATTCCTGCCCGAACATAAAAAGACATGGTTACCAGAATAGATCTGTCACCAGATGCTGCAATCAACGATTCCAAGTCTACCAACTTCAACAGTACCAGAATTCAATATTCAAGATGATGACGAGATCTGCATTCAAAGAGGAAAATCAAGGAGCCAACGATCCAACCTTGTCTCCAATGAAGACCTAGAAATATTTTTACAATTTCAAGGAAAATAGGGACCAGTCTCACTTTAGTAGCACCAACCTCTTTCTCTCTCGCCATCCAAAAGATAATTTCACCAAGGGGATATATCTCTCGTTATTCTTCCTCTATAATGGGGGATTAAAAAAATGTTTAGATCTGAAAAGATTATTCTAGATGAACGACGAATATCCTGGTGACTACATATGCCGATTCAAGGTACGGAAGTCGTAGAGATATCTGTTGGAGCAGCCTCTTGTCAGTATGCACTACAATATCCAATCATCCATGAGGTGCTGTCAGAATGAAGGGGTCAAGAGGAAGGCTTTATCTCAGCAAGCGTCACAAATTGAACGCTCACCATCATCCTCAACCCCAACTCCAGCTTTAGCCTCAGCACCAGCCAAAGGACAAGCTCTGCTCTACTTCCCAGACAAAACTCTACAACAACAGCAACAACAAAAGACAAAGACATCTGTAACATTCTCAAATTGTCCCTTTCACTCAGGTACCAGTCCCTTCAGCAAGGCTCTACCTACCTCACGCTCCCGTGAATCTCCCAGATGACGACAAATTCGTGTAATGCCAAGATCGAAATTATCAACTTCATCTACAACTTCTTCCCATTTCGAGGGCGATTCAGATTTCACTTTGAGGGAGATGGATCATTATAAATCAGCATAAACCGATAGAATGGTGAAACCCCCAATCACGTGAGTACCCTGGGAAGTTCCTACTGAAGAGGAATCAACGACAATAACCGTATTAGGATACTCAACTAGCATATTCCCTGCTACACTACCATTCTGCACATCAACGTCAGTAGGAGCATCATCCTCAACAAGTACGTGAAGGGAAGATCCTATACAGTTTTCAGTATGGGGAAGTACACTATCCACATCAAAATCAACAGTAACGTGTTCCTTCTCTAACAAGCTCACCTCTCTGATTTTAGTCATTCCGCCCCTAAAAGTAGAGAGGTTACAAGCATATTAGGTAAGAACATCTCAAACATGAAATTCTTGAGCATGAACCACAAAACCCACTATAAATATTAACAAATGTCACATACATTCATTATAGAGTGATATTTGAGGCATTTCATGAGCCCAACCTATTACAAGATGTTTCATAAAAACCGCGTCAGAAACCGTTTTCACTACCTATCGGAAACTTTAAATCTGACAATAATTGGTGATGAATCTTGGCATGGTTCTTATATCAAAAAATTTTGTATTTCTGTCTACTATAATATGCTAAAAGGGCGCATCAATCGGACAAGCGATCTAAAAGTTATGGCAAACACGGCTAGCGGAGTCGAGTCTGAAAAGTGTCAGGGTTTTCCTGGATACTTCCTGAGTTCTACTGTTTGGTCGTTTTGACTCCCCAAACAAGCTAAAAAACTGGATTTATTCATTAAAGGATGTAGTAAATTGTTTTCTAATAAAGATATAGGGGAAATCATCAAAAACGGAGGTCGTATGAAGATTCTAAAGCATTTTTCCGAAGCACTATACTTCTGAAATTTTCTAGTGACGAGAATCTATAAAATTCTTTGTGAATTAGAGCATGGCTATGGTTATATGAGAATTTTGAAGAGTTCACATGTTCTACCACGATAATAAGGAGTAGAAACTTACTTGATATGGGTCCAAACCAATGGGGGAGTCCGGCGTTAATTCCTTACTCACTTCTCCATCGACATCAGTAGATTCAGATTTTTCACAAAGTTCTTAAGTATGGGACGCTTCGTCCAGTTCTTATTCCTCCAACTTATCTTCATCCTTTACATCTATGGTGTATCCCAAAGCCTCAGAAGCATTAACATAGAAGAATTATTCACTGTCATTTTCTTACAGACTGGGGACTGTCAGAAACGACGGGAGTAGTGTCCACTCAAGGGCGCATCACACGTACCTGCCGAAAGAAATAAACCAATTAATCAAGTCATGATAGTTATGCTTTGAGTCAAGGATATTAAAGAAGAATGACTTTACATCTCAATAGCCCAGAACTACAACGACGAATTCAACTTCAATTCAGATACTCGCTCCAGCCCCATCGTTTTACCGACAACAGAGGATGGCTCCAACTTTCATGATTTCCCATGTCCTCTCAAACTCTTGGAAGAGTGATCCTGTGACGACACCGTAAAATTATCTTCTTCCAAGTAGCGGGTCCAAGTGAGTTACACTTTGGGACTGACAACTCCCTCACTTTTGAAAGCTTAACATAGTAACGTCCTTCGACTAGAAGGTCTGATCATCAACGGTACTAGCAACAAAGCCGTATAAATCAAAACTCATACCCTCACGGCAAAGTAACGCCCACACCCTCTTCTGTCCTATTTTTTCCTCTTCTACAATAGAGCCTCATCACTTGAGGAAGGATAAATGCTGGGATGGCTCATTTCACCGCTCAAGAGAGCATGAAACTTCAATACCCTTTTAGTAGACACCTGAAGTATACGTAACATAATTCACCTGTAGATGTAACCCATTCTGCATGTATCACCTTGTCCAGTAAATACATAGTTTTTGACTATTCTGTACTTGGGGACTTGATTTGTTAGAAAAATCAATCCAAATCTATTTCAACCAAAGTTATCCCCAAAACCAAGCCAGTAAAATATCATAGCCATCGACAAAACCTCTCTACATCAATACCCAACAAGCCTCTGCCTCTTAAATGATCACATCCATAATGGTAATCCCATCCTAGTTGCTTCCACTTACTTCAACCACATGATTCTGCTGTTGGACACGCTCCGGACTTGGAAGACACAATCATCTCAAGCTCATAACTCCAAAGACACAATCACCTCAGATTCAGACTTTTCCTCTCAATTTCCAGAATTGGTTTATAAGTTGCTGGTCAGGGATCCAGTGATATGCTTACCATAAAAATATCAGCACGCCCTACCTCCTCCAGCACACGCCACCTTCCAGCACCAGCTCGGTCCACTCCATTATTCTTCCATGCTCCCGTCAGTACCTCTTCTATTTACAAATTCAGAAATCGACAACAATCGGTGAGGAACGGGTCAAAACATCCTTCACAAAAAGTGTTCTTCTATGTCTATACTATGACATACCATAAGGGCACAAAAAATGTTCTTCTAATCATTTTTCTTCTTATTATTTTTCTTCTAGTTATTTTAAACAACCAACCCCCTTTAGTATATATTTTTATTATAGTTTTGCTAATCTAAATAACATCTCAATTACACAACTCTCTGTGGTGACGATCCTTACTACTGCTATATTACTAGTTAATCAGTGGGAAATATATTGATTAATTTGTTGCATTTATGATACACATCAGATAACATAAGATCTTGTTGATGGTGAGTTTTTGAAGAGGGAGAAAACTGTAATGTTCCTATTTTATAATTTTGTTTTTCGCCTAACTGTAGAAGCGTGAAATAAATATATAATAATTTCTGACGATCATCAGAATTACAAACATTATTGATATCTTACATTCCGCAAGAGAATTGAGAATGCATATTCGGCTCCTGGCTAAACTAGCTCTGTAGCTCTTCAACAAATGTATGCACCAGAGAAATTTTAAAGCTTTGTGTAACATAAACCTCGTTATTTCATGTGCGACCATGTATATTACTTGTATACAACAGAGCATACTGATTATACAAAATCATGAATATTCAGAATAAAGGAAACACCATATTCGAATAAAAGCGTTAATTAGATACATACCGTCTAATTGTAGAGTTGTATCAAGCATAATTTTAAGATTGCAAATTTCGACGGTGAATCTCTTGAAGGCGTTTTGTATGCACTGCATAAAATTTAGGCATAAATGCCAACAATTAAATCTCACAAAACTGAGGAACCCTAAATAGGCCATAGCCATGGTCATGACATTAGTCAATTTTAATAAATAATAGCAAATAGGATATAGCCCTGGAAACAACAAGTACATGCCTTAGTAAGCCCTAGCCATGACTCCAACACAAATGTATCAAAATAATAAAAGAGACAAAGTCAACCAAAACAATGAAGTAAATCAAAGCTACAAGCTACAAAGCTACTAAAGCCACGAAACCACAAAGCCACGGAGAAGTGCTAGCCGCAGCACTAGGAGAAGTGGGCCACAACAGCGCTACACCCCAACGCTCCATGCAGCGCCCAAGGTCCGTGCGCGCCAATGCTCCATATGCCAACGCTCCATGCAGTGCCCAAGCTCCGTGCAACGCTTGCTCCACTGCTAGGTCCCATGCGCCACTGTCGCGCCATAACTATTAGGTCCCATATTCCATTACTGCTACAACATTTCTATGCCCAAGCTAGCACCATTGTTTGATCAGGTTAGCACTATTACTTAAGTCATAACTACGACAAAATTGACAAGAAGCCTACCATAAACATTATTTTACAACAATGTTCATGGCTTTGAAGCCATGACCCCACTAACTCTTACGAGACATCAAATCATATTACAATGGGGGGATAAAACATGGGGTTCTGGCGGTTTACAGCAACATGGGCGTAGTGATAGACACAATTTTGTGTCTAAATTACGCTCAATTATCTATTTTGATAGTGTTCGATTTTGTACTTATTATGGCTTTTTATGTCTTTGTAGGTATTTTTGAGAAATAAATAATTTGGGAAAAATCGGCTCGAAAAGTGATAACGGCACCGGGGAAGAATTGATAAAGGCACTCAACTCTTGGATTAGGGGCACCTCCCTTTTGAATTTTGAAACCGAAAATGGCGGGAAGAAACCTTCTTCACGTGAGAAACTTCTATGTTGATTTGCAACCGAGTTTTAAGGGATTTTTAGGTGGTTTCAAATTACCAGAATCAAGACACAATCTATAATAGCTTATACACACGTCACAAAACATGTTTCACCCGGAAAAAAATGGCTGCAGAAGTGAATCAAGCCGGAAAAAGGACTTCGACCCTGTTTAGGATTTACACGTAATTTGAGTTTGATTGGGAGTTTTTTTGGAGTCCTTATCGGTTCTCTAGGGTTTCTAGGGTTCACTAATACTATATATAGCCAAGAGAAACGAGAAACAAAGAAGTTGGAGCCACCGGAAAAAATTTTAGGAGAAATAAAAACTTACGCTGCTGGGAAGAAGAAGAAGAGTAGCAGACTACACCTATGAACCGTCATTTTCTTTGTCGGTGTTTCAGTCGTATCTTCAGCTGCTAAGGCAGTCTTATTTCTACTGCGGTATTGGTTCGTTCTTCTTTTGTGTTTCCTTTTATTTCTTCTGTAACACTGAGATCACTTCAATGTAACGTTTATATACGTCTCAAAACTTCTGTGTTACTCCCTTTTCACCATTTAAGCACCTTTTAAGCAACGAAAGTCTATTTTGAGTGTGTTTCCATTACAATGAGCTAATCACCATCACTGGGGCGACGGAGGAAGCCGTTCATCCAATAATTGTGGTAACTTCTATTTTAATTATATTTATTCTACAATTCTTTTATTATTAATTGCTTGAATTAAAATTGAAAAATGGTTTTCTCAAATAATTATGTTTTCTTCTGATGGGTCATACTTGGTTTTAAACTCTTGATGTCTCATGCTCTTGATTAACAATTATTCTTTCAAAAACCTATCTTTGGTATATTTAGATTAAATTGAATATAAGAATTGTTAGATGTTATCACTTAAGTATTGGTTAATGGTGGAATCTTAAGACCTAGTTTTTCTTCATCCATTTTAAAATCAAATTGATTTAATTTTCTTAATTTTCTGTTATTAAAAATTAGGTTTAGATATTAAATCTTCACAAGTCCGGGAATCAAACCCTTTTTACCACTATATTAAAATCATATCACGTAGCAACACCCCATGACAAGGAAGTGACAAAGTCAGTGGTAAGTTGGAGTGGTTGAAGAGATACTGGAGTCATGGTCTAGAAGTTTCCGGAAACTTCCCAGAGACAAAGTGGACGGTTATTCCCACAACCTCCACTTCTCCATCTCCCCAAAACTACCACTATTTTACAAGGAAAGTGTGTGTTACCAAGAATTATAAATAGGCTTTTTAACCAATTTTAAAACGATGGAACAACAAGAAACAAGCAACAGACGGAGAAGAGATATGAAATAATTCTCAAGCTCTGCTATTTTTCCACCACAACACATAATTCTACACACAATTCCTTCAACTTTCTTTGATTCCCTCCCCTAAGATCAACCCATCTCCTCTCTTTGTAAACTAAGCAGAACAAATATCCTACTTATTTGAATTTTTTTGTACTGTTTTGATCCCCAAACCTAAAAGGTACTTCTACAATACATTATTTTGCTTGAGAAAAATTTTTAGGTACAAACAATTGGACACCACAGTGGGAGATCAACCTCTCGGTAGCAAAATTTAATTCATCAAAAATGGTAGATCTTAGGTCAGATTCAACAACCAATCTCAATTCAAGTTCAACAGTCGTTACTAATACCGGTAATTCCATTGGTAGAAACCCAGAAATTGTTCCTCAAAACACCACCACTGAAACTACCAAAACTCCTCTCCGTACCACTGAAAGTGTCAAAGGCAAGTAGCATGCATCATCAACCATAGCCGATTTAATAAAGCGACAAGAGACCTTGGCTGAAACTCAAATAGCCATGGCCACCACTCAAAAGGAAGTTCTTACCTTCCTTAAGGCTTTAAAGGAGCAGTTAACACCATAGCAGTGTCGTCGTCAAACGGAGCAAGTCAAGAACGCAACTGCCAGCGGTGCTAACACGTTAAAAGTTAATGCACAAAAGGATGATGAAATACAAATCATCACTGACTGTGCACTAGAAAGAACACTGCAAATCTTCGTCATTCATGAAGACCTAGAAAAACTCATGTGAAATCGTGGAAGGGAAGATTCATCTTCATTCCATCAACACCAACCCCCTTATCCAACAGAAATTTAGAGGGTTACATTGCCGGGAGGATACTAATCCCCTCCATTCCCATTGTACGACGGAACCGGAAATGCTCGAGAGTATGTTTCTCGATTCTTGGAATCACTAGGAGTGCATGAATATAGTCAAGTGCTGCGACTCAAAGAATTCTCGAAATATCTTACGGGAAGAGCCTACACTTGGTACAACAACCTTTATCCCAACAATATCTCTAGTTGGTCTTAAATGGTTGATGCCTTTTATAAAAACTATTTCTTTGTCTCTGAGGAAATTACTCTCTCGGACCTAGGAAGAATGTTCCAGAGAAACAATGAGCATCCCAACGAGTACGTGAAAAGGTCCAGAACACAAGCTCTCGACTACCATGACCAGAATATGACTGAACAACAATTGGTGGAGCTTTGCATTAATGGTATGATTCCTGCTTATCGCGCCTTATTAGAAAATTTTCTATTTCAAACTTTCTCTGAGCTACACGAGGCCGCTAATAGATTAACAACAATTGCTCCAGTCTTGCTAGAAAGGATAAGAACCGTTATAGAAGAAAATCATGGAGACACCCGTGAAAGTAGATGTATGGTGAACAAGAAACACTCTACCCATCATTCCATAGGTGTTGTCACTGATGAATGAGCCAAGAGGAAAATAACACCTCAGTCAACATCACATGCCAAGCACACTACATCGGCCCCGGCGAAAGAACTGACACCAACTCAAGAACAAGGCTCGGTCGAGACTCCGCGTCAGTCACAAAGGAACAATACGGATTTAACAATCCTAGATTTCCCCTTTCCCATTGAAGAGGTCATCGAACTGCTGGAGTTATGGGTACAAAATGGAGCTATCAAGTTACCACATGTGCGACATCCACCTACCAAAGAAGACATCTCAAATCCAAAGTATTGTCACTTCCACAGATTTTCTAATCATCCCACTAGCGAATGCAATGGCTTGAGATGTATATTCATAGAAAAGATTGACTCAGGAGAGTTATGCATGGGGACCGAAGGCGTTCACAAAGATCCACTTCCAGTCAGAAGCTTCACCTTGTCTAGAGACTCCGTCAGCAGAAACGTCCAACCCATAATGGAGCGCGTATGTAAAATTATGTACCTATCGAAGGCACAACGCAAAGATACGTTCATTGCTCTCAATCGTGTCGTTTCGGGTAAGCGTCTACTCTTCTTGGAAAGCTACCACACATCCCAAGTCCGCTTCAGAAAACATAATCATCAAATGTAATGAGAAACCTAGTTGGGGACTTCTCGCCACTGCCTTCCTCAGGGACGTCAATTTCAAGAAAACACTAATTGATGCGGGCACTGATGTCAATATCATCACTATCAAGACTCTGAGAGTTGCAGAAATTTCCAGGCACGAAGCCGTACATTCACCAACAGTAATTGATAATTTTGAAGGGAAGTCCAGGAGTGCTTATGGCTACATCACTCTTGAAGTAAAAATGGGTGACACTCGAACATATAGCAAGTTTCACATTGTCAAGGAAGATCCAGATTATGACATGGTTCTGGGAAACCCTTGGATCCACAACAACAAGCAGGGAATAAGCGTATGTTCATCACCAATATCAGTACCTCCAAGGCTCTTAAATAAGCCAGCAAATCCAGAGGACAACTTATCAGACGAGTTTCGTCGCACAATGGAGTTGAACGTGGAGCAATTACTAGAAGAGGACGTAGTGTCATATGTCCAAAGGTTTCGCACACAATTAAGTCATGTTCAACCAACTTTTTGTAGCCAGCAATCCCACATCCCATCAAAGCTTGGGGACTTGATCCGGATATCAACTCTACTCTGACTCGGCGATGTGAAATGGAAGCTGATCCTTTCTAAAATTTTATCAAATGAGTATGGGTTGTCTCTACTGAGGATAAACAAGCTAACAACCCAGGAACTCAGAAGACATGTCATTAAGTTATTAAGGGACTTGAACCCGATACCTTCCATGTCGGAGACACAGTAGATAAGATCACAGCCTCTCTTGAAGAAGAACCGTATCTTGTCACCAAAACTATGATCAACGATTACTTAAACTTGTCAATACTGACAATCCAGAAGGGATGGTCATGCATGGTAAGTGGCTTACAACTCATAATGCCTAAAAAACATGCTACCACCATCTCACAATATTTACATGTTTTGTGCAATATTTGTGATTCGTCCAAAAATGTCTGCAACATCTTGCATTCATACTTAGAATTTCAATTTATTAATCAAGCAAAGCACTATTTCCTTCAAAAAAAATGTGTCTTTGCAAATCATTCAAGAATCCCTACCTACTTAGAAAAATCCCAACATAAAACCACAAAACATCAAATATCTCAGAAAACCTATAAAACTCGGAAAAAGCTAGAAAAAACCCTTGAAAATTGGTTCAACACCTTCAGAATATGCCTTTTCCAGACTCCCAAAAATCCATTTGCAAGCTTCAACTCCCGAGACAGCCTCTCAACATCATGTTTAGCCTTGTTTTGTCTCCAAGTTCGGAGTCGCGCCTTCATTTTGCGATACTTCTCAGCGACTTCAAAATGACGACGAAGCTATGCGATATTAAGCTAGTACCTTTCAACCTCATCCAAGGCATCCTTCCAATCTTGAAGTACTATCTCAGATACTTCTCTACAAGGAAGATAAATCATCTCATGCATAGTTGGCAGTAACAGAGTCACATCATTCTCTAGAGTACGGTAGTTCTTGAGGTTACCTATGAAGAAATGGATAAACTTCTCCATCCTTTGGTATACAGGTCAGTGTGGGCGGACAGGACAGTGAAGCCCCAATACACGCATAATCAAGTCGAGTCCTATCAAACTTGAAGTCAAAATGAACCCCAACATTCGGATATTCAACTGGTACAGTCTCGATCATGTCAGCATTCTGTACAACGGTGTCACCCAGAGCGTTTCCTTCAACAATTGCATCTAGAAGAACTTTCCCATGATGTAGAGGTGGAAAAGATGCATCACCAGCGTCACGACTTATGGTAACCTTCAATTCTTTACATGTAAATTATATCTATGGTCCAGCTCTTTCCCCCTAGAAATAGAGACATTATAGAGAATATGTATACTTTCAACCTAAGCATTCATTAAAAAGTGTTTTGGGTCATGACTTATGGTTTAGAAGAGATGTGGGTCATTTTGTAAAAATGCCATCAAAAACGTTTTTACACTACTCTCTGGAAGAACTGAAACAGACGATTATTGGTAAGGAATTTTGGGGTGAATTATATGCCAAACGATTCATATGAATGTATACAAAATTGTAAAAGGGCACGACAATCGGAGAAGGGAGATGATAAGGGCAAACAAAACAGTCGACTACATGACATCTGAAAACCTATAGAATTCTTCCTGGAAAAGTTATGGACGCTCAGTGTCAGGTCTTTTTCATTTAGAAAATAAGATTCAAATTCAGAAATTCTTTTTGTAGAAGTTATATTTACCTATTATATAAATAATGAGAGGTCAAACACCTCATTCCGACTTCGGACGAAGATTCTACGACCATTACGGCAAAAAGACCTGAATCTGAATTTTCTGACAGCGAAAATCGCTAATTCTTCATGAAATCATGCATGATTCTACATATTTGGGGGTTGCAGAGTTATAATTATGTCTTTATAGTTCTAAAACAATTAAGAGACTTACTTGGAGCCCCAACAAGTCATTAGAAGCATAAGGCACTTTATAATAGGATTCATCGTCTAGTCTTTCATTCTCAACCCCGGATTCTTCGATTACTTCAATACGGGATGATTTCTCAAGTCCCTGGTCATCTTCTCCTTCTTTAGAGCTTCTAACCACAGTGGTGCTTTATAATGTTGGAATATTCATATTGCTAGTCATCTAAGCATAACAGTTATTCACAAGAATCATAATTATCAAATTCAGCAAGATGCAGAATTGTTATTCAGAAATTTCTAAAAGAAAGCTCTACTCACAACATAAGCAGCTGAAGCACCAGGAATGGCTGGGAATCCAAATTCAAAGGGCCAAACGCTCGAGTCACTCTGACAAGTTACGTTCCCAGGCTATATAAACATGCTCATCAGAGTAAAGTACAAATATACCTTATACAGGAAGAAGACTGGGAAAAATACAAGAAACTTACTTTCTTCAAAGGACGGTCTCCACTCCCAGGCATAATCACTCGTGGCCTTTTCGTCCCATATTGAAGAGTAGCATTCGCTACGTCGTCAGACACAAAGTGTTTTGGGAACTACGACTACAAGAGGCGAAATTAAATATTTAATTATTGGGTAAAAGATAGTAATTAAACGAAAGATGAGTTGAAGTACATGTGTCAATCTGATGATCGAGACACGCTTCAACTCAGAAATAATTCTCAAGTTCGTCTGATCTGCCAACTTCTTTTTAGAGGGTTCACCACGGACATCAGAAGGACTACTTAACATGAAGTTCTTGAAAAGAATAAGTTGTGCATTCCAGAAACCAGCATACTCATTGGTAACAAGTCCTTCTTTATTAGCTTGGAGAAAAGGAATGCTTCGACCAGGAATGTTGTGAGCACCCTCTAGGGTATACATTAGAACGGTCAGCTAACTGAAAGTAATTCCAGTTTCTTTCAGAGGACCTAAATTAAGAGATTCATATATAGATGCAGGCATAACATTTATTGATGCTCCTAAATCAAGCATATCCTTATTAAACTTAGTGTTACCAATGATAATAGGAACACCAAAACTACCAGGAGCTTTACATTTGAGTGGGAGATTCTTTTACAAGATAGCCGAGACATTCTTCTCCACCTTCATTACCTCATTACTGATCAATTTTTCTATTGGTATACAAATCCTTCAGAATTCTCGCATACTTGTGTGGAATGTTCCCATGAATCTTCCTGAAAATATCTAAGATCTCATTATCGTGTTCTGCCTTTTTAGAATTAGCAAACCTGCGAGGGAAAGGCAAAGGAGGAACATAAGTAGAAATAGGAGGTTTGGAGTTTTTGTTAGGTACCTCATCGATTTAGGAAGAGTTAGTAATCTCTGTCTCCAAAACCATCCCCTTAGGGTTTTTGTTTTTCTCATCTTCTTCTGGTTGCAAAGTTCGTGCACCACTTCTCAGTATCACATCATTGACATTCTCCCTTAGATTAAGGGGCTAAGAAGGGATTTTTCCACTATTCTTTGTTTCCAGATGATTCAATCTACCAGCCATAGTGCTCATATGTGTATGCAACTCTCTGATTGTCTTATCAATTTTCTGTTGATTGACATCTGATTTTTGTTGATTTTGTTGTACCAGTGTGGTTAAGTTCTTCATCATAGCAAGCATTTCCGGTAATTCTGAGTTCTGGACTGGTTGTGGCTGTTGTTGGAAACCACTAGGACGATTGAAAATCAGCCCTGGAGATGCTGCTTGCTTGTTCGCATAAATAAATTTGGATGATCTCTCCACCCTGGATTGTAATTGTAAAAATAACGATCATACCGTTGTCTCTGCTGAGTTGGGAAAATAGTATTGACTTGACTTTTTCCCTCTTCATAACCTTGGGTAGATGCTGGCACCACCGCGGATGCAATTTGTTGCATTATTGCTTCCATGTTACCCATTTGCTGATGAAGTTCAGAAACTTCACTCACTTCATTGACTCTCCAGACGAGTGATTCTGACCCACGACTTGAGAATTATTGAGAATTTGCTGCCATGTTCTCAATTAACTATCTATCTTGAGCTATTGTTGTGTTCACTAGTGCACCACCACCACCAGAATCGAGAAGATTTCTGTCACTTGCTTGCAACCCCTCGTAGAAGTACTGGATGATCAATAAATCACTGAATTGATTATGCAGACAGCTAGCTACCAATCTCTTGTAACGTTCCCAGCATTCATACAATGTCTCTCCTGCCATCTGCTTAATACCACAAATCACTTTACGAATCTGAGTTACCTTTAATGCATGAAAGTATCTCACTAAGAAGAGTTTCTTCAACCCATTCCATGTTGTAACACTACCAAAAGGTAAATAAATACAACCACTCCTTAGTAATGTTTATCAAAGAAAATGGAAAAACACGTAACATAACCCCATCTGCATTTGTATCCTTTGGTAGCATGGCCATGACTATATTGTGAAAATCCATCAGATGTTTGTTTGGATCTTCATCAGTCATTCCATGAAACTTTAGTAGCTCACGGATTAACCCTGGCTTGATGTCAAATGTTGATGTTGTTTGAATACACTATTGTTGTGTACCTATCTTGTGAGAAGCTAAGTCTTTGAGTGTACGGTTTGCATCACCCATTGCTTCCTCTTGCTTATCTTTCACTATAGTTTCTCTCCGAGTCTCTATTCTAATTTGTTGATACCCGACAGGTTTAAGTTTCAGTCTCGGTTTAGGATCCAGAAGATAAATACTTGAATAAAATTCTCAAAACTAAATTAAAAACTAAAAATAAAAAATAAAATAACAATCCGCTATGCCACCCCGGTAGCGTCGCAAAAATTTGGTCGGTTGCCAACCAAGCAAAATTATTTTAAGTTTTTTTCATTCACAATTATAAATAAGAGTATAGAAATAAGAACGAATTTGATCCACAAGGAGATATGGGTTGTTAATTGTATTTGAAAACTATTGTAACCAGGGGGTTTTGTTGTTCAAAAGTAATTTAAACTAAGGCTTAAGATAAAAGTGTTTAAGAAAATATTATAAGACAAAAATGGTTAAGGAATTCACCGTCCATCGTTACACATGTTATACAATCAAACATCAATATCGTCATTCACTCTCTCATATTACCAATAACCCTATAGTATCCCCAGTCGGTATCAACACTTCGTTACGTCTCTACAATTCAACAAATATTGCAATCGCTAATATATGAATGCTTTTCTACCAAATAACCTAATGCTTTATCGCTAAGAGATTCAACTTGAAAAAAGCTTTAAATTCTGTGAGACGGGTTACTCATAGGCAATACAACACAATCGTGGTATATTCAACATATACCCAGTTTTAATTGTGACTTCCTCACGATACGCACCGCTAGTGATCACAAATTACTACTAGTTATTCAGGTTCTTGATAAAATTATCTTAAACTCCTAATTAGATATAGAGAAGTTATTAAGATATTTAATTCGCGACTCAAACATACGAAATAACTAATCATATTATATGAACACGATCAAATAATTGTTATACGTAGTAATACTTGAACAATATACAAGAGAGTAAATAACAAAACTAATGCATTAATTGAATAACATGTTCATGACTTTAGGTTACATTCTTAACCAATAAGAAAGGTTTAACTCATCATGGTTTTCTCAAAATTCATGAAAAATATAAAAGATAGCAAGTAAAGCAAGCCCTAGAATTTGTGATGTTTAATCGCAACTCCAAACCCTAGCTCCTTGTTCTTCATGTTGTAAAGCATAATGTGTGTAAAGATGTCTTCTTAATAATGTCTTGGGAGTCTCCTTATATAGTAATCATGGTATCTAGGGCTTAAAATCCTTTCGGGGCTAAGTTGTATCCATTTGGAAGTCCAAAACACGTCTAAATGGACAAATAAGTTTGCCACAGTCGGCATGGTCGATTTTCATGAATCGTGCCGACTTTAGGACCAAAATAGCTTCAATTCTCTGTACGAAAACTTACTACAGTCGACACGGTCGATTCCCAATAAACCGTGCCGACTTTAGGGCTTAAAAATCCAAGTTTCATGTCCGAAAAAATATTACAGTCGGCATAGTTATGAACAGTACCGATTGTTGTGTTATAGATGACATTTTTCTTGCTTTGGCTTTTTTCTCCATAACTTCTTCGTCCGAACTCGGAATAACCTCAATCTTTTTGAGTTCACTTCATATTCTTGTTCTCTTCAAGATGGTATTAAGAACTCTTGGATTTGAATTAGTTAAATTCGGTATTTGGCCCTTCTCCATTTGTAGAACTTGACTTCCTTGTTCATTTCATGTCGTAATGAACTCCTTTTTTCTTCTTTGGTTGAATATACTTCAGATATCCTAAGAAACTCAAAAAATCAATAAATCAAAGCATAATGATATGAAAACTAACAATAGATCAATGAATTAGAGTATCCAACTAATGTAAATAATGCACCTATCAGCAATACCTCCATTATCAATGCCTTTACATCACACATGACTCAAGCTTTGAGATACAGTAATTGAAAAATTGTTGGAATACATTTGTTTGTTATCTGCAAAATGATAACATAAACAGTTCAATCATGAGGATGATAACTAAACAAGGTTAACAGTCGCAGCATACAGTAATTGAAAAATTGTTGGAATACATTTGTTTGTTATCTGCAAAATGATAACATAAACAGTTCAATCATGAGGATGATAACTAAACAAGGTTAACAGTCGCAGCAAGACTAAATGCTAGCATTTAAACACATCCTTGAGGTTTCTATAAAAATCTTTGTAATGGCTATTCACAGATGTTGAATGTCATACCGGTACTTTAGGAAACAACATGGATATCAGACACTTTATCTTTTAAGTTTCTAAACACGAGTATTAATTAATTTTGAAGTCGCACGTATCAAATTCCTGAAACAAATAAGAAACTGATTATTGGATAATATACCTGATGAGCTATCGAAGAAAAACTTCTTTATTGATATACAAGCTGTGAAAAATGAGATCCATTAAACGACTAACCTGCATCAGAAAATATATCATATTCCATGAGCCCCTAAACCAAAATAAAGATTTACCAGGGAAAAAAAGATCAATTCAAGTGTCTTGCTTCTGCTTGGTACTTATATTTTTCAGCAGGTGGCGAATCTGTAATATCTGATGCCGCCTTTGATCTGGTGTTCCCGCTATTCTCTTATCTGTTGTGGGAGGAGATTGTCAGTTCTTGGCCATATCGCGAAACATAATTTTAATATATGGGATTATGGACAGGGATCTTCACATTTAAGCAAGTTGGATGGGATTTATGCTTCTTCAACCTAAAACATAGTAATAATATCCAAACAAAAGATTAGAACATAACCTTTCATCATCGAATTACACAAGTTGGATGGAATATTCAGAACTCCAGTCTTACAGCTAACACCAAAAAAATATACAAAATATAGAGACAATTTAAGCAGTCCTGCTGCTGGGTATGCAAAAAGTTAAAAGACTTGAATCTCAACTTCCATTACTTTTTTTCTTTATAGTGTTTGGATTACATAACAGCTATAGAGAAAAAATCAGGAACAAAATCCAAGTCAATCACAGAACGCGCTAATACTGGCGAATTTATAAGAGCCTACATGCCAATAAATAACCATCTCTTCATACCTTGAACATAAACGGATCAAATACTTACAACCATCGCTTCAAACCTTGAACATAAACATATCAACATGCTTTCAGGTGTTGTTATAAGCATTGAATATGCACAACATTCTTCAGTGAGTCCTCCATTGGCCTTAAGATTTCGTTCGTCCTAATAATGAAAAATACATAAGGTAAGACACAACAAGGGAATCAGAACCATTTCACACAAGATTAATATCAACTGAAACTAGACCTGAATGGCAGCAGACTTACATACGTGGAATTTTGTGTGTTCCTCGCTCTACCAAGAATCACATATTTTGCTTCTAAACATGAATAAGCAAGTGCATATCTAAGGTCGAGAGCTTCCTGTTTAAACGACAAATTCCATAAGGATAAAAAACACAAACAAAAAACTACTAATGTAATTAAAAAGAAAATACGAGCAAAATCTTTCACTAAGGCAGTGATGCAAATCTAATAAGAGATATCTTTTGCTGAGTACTACAAATTCAACCAAAGAATCCACCTATGACTAAAAATGGTGAAAAAAAAAACTTAGATTCCAGTCATGATAAAGAAATTCACATCAACATCATACTGATATTATTAAAATTCAAAATCTAAAACCTAGTAAATACAAGCACATCAATTGGAAAAACCAAAGAAAATGATTAACCCTTTGTTTCAGTAATCCTTGTAAATCGATCTAAACAACAAAACATAAACCGATGTAAACAACAGAACAACCCCTACATCTTTCAATTGTCTTAAGGTTGTTGGAAGTATATCTTACATAAAAACAAGGATTACATAAAAACCTAAATTAATCCACCTCGCAAGCAAGAACAACATCAAACATAAACAAATTAATGGAGAAAAAACAAAGAAAATACCATGAGAACACTATCAACCTGCGCAATACCATGAGATTCATGAAAACTAACACCAATTTATGATGCAATTAAGCCCATCTGTGCAAAGTTGTAGATGTTATCCTCCACCTAAAAGACCAAAAAGGCAACTATCAATCGGGATTATAGATCAAAATAAAATTATAAGTTATTGTTCTTGTTTCTTACATTAGGAGACGAGATCTTTAACCACCTTGAAAATTTCTGTTCTTGAGAAAAATAGAATAGGAAACACCTTTAATGTAAAAACGAAGAAGATGAAGAGAAATTAAATCGTTGATAACATTAAACAACTATCTATTTTATGAAACAATAACAAGATTGATATCAACGAGGGAGCAGGGAAAGGGATAAGGAATAAGAGAAAGAGAAAGAGAGAATGGATGAGAATGCGAGAGATTTGGAGTAACTAAATGTTTTAGGGTTACGACATATACGACCAAAAATTGATCATCTGCCAATTCAATCTAACGGTGAACTAGAAATTCTTTTTCTATCAATACTACTGGGAGGGAATAGATGTGTAATAATTTTCAGTTCTAACAGAATTTTTCATTTTCTAACAGAATTTTTCATTTCTAATTTCTTTTTTTTCTCTTGACAGATCGACCACCTCCTGAACTCACCTCAAGTCTATCACCATCTTTGATTCATTCCATCCACCACCTCATCACCAACAACTTCTTCTTCTTTACCATCGCCAACAACTTTTTCTTCTTCAAGACTTCAACAACTTTATTGTTTATATATTTGTTGGCACTGGCAGGCTGAAATAGTTAAGATTATGTTTGAAATCATTTATTTATGGTGTATGCATTGCTTAGAATTTTTTTTCTTATTCACAATATTGTCACCGATATAAAACATATAAACCCGAAATCGGCCGATTTGGTTCGGTTTAAAACCAAACCGAGTCACATCTAATTTGGTTTTAAAAATAAAAAACCCGCCTATGGACGATTTAGTAGATGATTTTGGTTCAAAATCAAACGACCGCCCGATGTATAGTCCTAGACATATCATTCACGGTTATCTCTAGATCTATTAACCTAGCCCATGAGCTATGTCGATTTGCACAATCCAAAAATATAACCGGAGCTTGGTGTACCCATGACCATCCATCGTGTATATATTTTTACTTGAATTATAGTGAGGGGTAACTAATGAAATATCTTTTTTCTTGATAGAAAAAAAATAAAAATAAATAAAATTGTTGTTTGAAGTGTTGCATCAACCATGAAGGAGATTGTTATAGTCATGGGAAACGAACGTCAGTCACCGTTACTGCATCATTGTGGCGGCGTAATCTTTTGAAGATATAGAGAAGTTCTCTAGCCTCAATCCTCTGTTTGATATTTCTATTCCTTATTCTCCACTGTTTGATATTCTATTCCTTATTCTCTCTGTCTTTTTATTTCTAATTAATACATGTGAATGAATGCTTGAAGTGCTCTGTAAGTTGTGTGCTTTGTATTCATTGTAGTATATATGCAATTGGGTATTGATTGAAATACACACATGATAATTATGGCAAACTTTGTTGTTGAAAGTGCAATAAAAATCAGTGCATACAAGATGTTTTGTGAAATCAGTGTTTTTATAAAGTGAACGGGGAAGGTCGTTTTTTTTTTAAATATTATTATAAATTTAATGTTTCTGATCCTTTTGATTTTTGATTTTGGAGTTGTTTTTTTCCAATAAGTTATTACCTATACTGAGTACTTGATAATTGCAAGTGGTGCAATTGCAAGTTCGGGCCCCTAGAAATTGTAGCATTGGGTTGTTACTTACAAGGAATTTTTCTTGAATTATTATACTTGATAACTTTCCAACAATAATGATGTAAAAGATCAAGTAAAAAAATCAAATGAAAAAACCAATAGGTAGACTCAAAAATTTGTTTAATAACGAGTGTCATATTATGAGTGGAGATAGGCCATGCCAACCCTTGGTTCAATAAAGTAGTCATTGGGAAAATTCATCTACTTTTCTCTAAGGGCATCCATAATTGTACGATCAAAAAAAAAGATCAAAGATCAAAAAATTTGATCTTTACTCCTTCTCAAAAACAGCGGTGGATAGTCAAGCGAAACATTAGGAATTCGCATTCACGTAAGCGAAGTGTTAGCGCATCGCTTGAGGAGACGGACGAGAAACTGAAGCTTCGCCTGGTCCAAGCGAGATGCTGCTCTACCGCCTATAAAAAAAACATCCAAGCGAAATCCCAAGCTCTCGTCCACACACTAAGCGAAATCCCAAGCTCTCGCCCAAACGGTATCTTAAGCTTTCGCTGAGAATGGGCGAAATCTTAACAATTCGCTTATGTGTAAGCGTGATTCTGGGATCTCGTCTCAGCAAGCGAAGCATTAGTAGACCGCTTGAGCTGGCGAAATTCTAGTTCCCCGCCCGTGTTTTTAAGCGAAATCCT
Source organism: Papaver californicum (assembly GCA_023531435.1). NCBI lineage: Eukaryota > Viridiplantae > Streptophyta > Magnoliopsida > Ranunculales > Papaveraceae > Papaver > Papaver californicum. The sequence continues at coordinate 3,686,016 of JAJJMC010012129.1, forward strand.
GGGACATCGTTTGTACACATGCATGTACACATGCGAACCTCTGGTGCTTCGCTCGACTATAAGTTTTAGTCGTCGATCAACGATTACTTTTAATCTTGTACAGTGGATTTCGTCGATTAAAAACCAAATTTGATCGCACGGTTACGCTTGAAATTTAGTGATTAAAGATCAAATTTAATCTTTGATCGTCAATTTGATCGACGATTGGAGATGCTCTAAGATGATTATAAAATACAAAAGATTAAACTCAAATGAGTTAGGATAATTGATCGTTTAATCCGCAGACGTGTATTCAATTTGAGAGACTAATTATTGTCTGTGTCCCAACTTTGATATTCTAAATTTAATATAATGGAGATTTTGGTTTAACTTTTGAGACCGTGTGGATGATTATTGACTTGAAAGAGTGTTAATGTATAATTAGCACATCTTTATCTAAAACAATAATTTGTAGTACATTTCTTTCACTATAGTCGGATTCTAAGTAATACTTCATATCATTCGGTCACACTAATTCTTTGTGACAAAATTCTTATTTAGAAAATAGATATATTTATATCATGGAAAAAGGGAAAACCAATTGGTAATAGGTGTAGCCCAAAAGCAGACCGTAGAAATAGGTATGAGCAAATAGGACACGTTGATGTTCAACTCAGGGTTTTTTTTGTTTTGCCTCCCCTCTTATCTGGTTTCGCCACATGTAATACGGTGCAATCACCGTATATGCACAAAAAATATTGTATACCCAGTTAAATAACAATAAATAACAGGGTTTTAATGTGGCGGAAAGAATTGTTTCTAATTTTTCATGTCACTTTAAAATTAAAAAGAAAAATACAAACGAAACTTTGTAAGTGTTTTTTTTTCTATTTCGTCGTTACTGTTTACAATCACCTTACATAGTCACCTGTTTTTATTCAAATAGATCTAAATCATACGAAGAGATAAATCAAGTTATCATGACCAAGCAAGCCTTTTGACATCTTTTGTTTTGTTTCCCTTTTGCTGCAAAATTCTATCTCTTTCATCACCGCTTATGGTTGTCCGTCGTTGATAGTAATTCATTAAATTTCATTGAGATAGTACTATCTATAGAAACAAAAATCAATATAAAAAAAATACTTTAATAAAACTTCTAATTAAAAAAACAAAACTTGGTATAAAAAACTAAGGTGAACAAACTTACCATGCATAAAACTCTCCCATATTATCTTTTATAAAGAAAAACCATTTTCATTAAAAATGAGACAAAAACCCTATTTCACTTAATACTAATTAAATTTAGATTTTAATTATTTTCAATATACCCGAGATGCCCTTCCATATATAACCTAGGTATGTTAATTTTCTTCTTCTTCTTCTTCTTCTTCTTCATCTCCCCACCACCATCACCAACAACAACAATACTTCCTCCGCCACAATTACCAGCAGCAACACCATCACCAGCAGCGACAATACCTTCTCCGCCACAACAACACCTTCGTATCCTTCACCAACACCTCTCTTCTTCTTCTTCTTCTCCTCTCCACCACCATCACCAGAAACAACAATACCTCCTCCGCCACCATCACCAGCAACAACAGTACCTCCTCCGCCACAACAACACCTTCGTATCCTTCACCAACAACACCTCCTCATTTCTCATCTCTTCCTCGTCGTTATTGTTTCTCCTCCACCACTATATGTCCAAATCCACAACCACCAACACCTCTTCTTCCTCCTTTTATCCTCTACAAACATCACCAACACCTCCAGATCGTCATCGCCGAAAATCTTCAACAAAATATAATGATATATCATCATTGTCAAAATTTGGGTTTTTTGTTGGTGAAATGTCAGGAAAACTATGAAACCTTTTGGGGCTTCATAGTTTTTTCATCATTTTGTTTTATCTGTAATTTTATTTGAATGAAAAAAGAAAAAATATGAAACCCCAAAAGGTTTCATCGTTTGTTTTGTTTCATTTACTATAGATGAAAAAACTATGAAACCCCAAAAGGTTTCATCGTTTGTTTTGTTTCATCTGTAGTAAGATGAAACAAAAAAATGTAATTGATATGTATGAAACCTTATTCGGTTTCATTGTTTTTTTATATGCTAAGACATTTTTCTTCAGAAAAATGTAATTGAAATGGATGAAACCTTATTCGGTTTCATTGTTTTTGTATATGCTGAGACATTTTTTCTTCAGAAAAATGTAATTGAAATGGATGAAACCTTATTTGGTTTCATAGTGTTTTTTCCATCTGTTTTTTTTATTTGAATGAAAAAAGAAAAACTATGAAACCTTTTTTGGTTTCATAGTGTTTTTTTCATCTGTTTTTTTTTTATTTGAATGAAAAAAGAAAAACTATGAAACCCCAAAAGGATTCATCGTTTTTTTCATCTGAAATTTTATTGAACGAAAAAAAACGATGAAACCAAAACTGAACATAATTGAATCATAAATAAATAAGGGTGAAAACAAATGGAATTAAAACTTTCTATCTTTGAACCTAAGTATGAAAGATTGATTTCGAAACAGATGAAACCTAAACCTAACAGATGATGAAACCATTTTTGATTTTGATCTATGATTTTGTTTTTATTTTAGGTTGAAAATGTTACTGATGATAATGAACAACCGTTTCATCAATATTTTGAAATTGGTTTGATTCTGATTCTAGTTGTAGATGATGCAGATGAGGATGATGAAGTTATTGATGATGAAGATGAAGACGAGGATGATGAAGATGAAGACGACGATGATGAAGACGAAGCTACTGATGATGAAATTGTTACTGATGATGATTTCTATCTTTTCATCTTTTCAATGTCTGAGTCGACTAATGTTGGCAATAGATGATGAAGATGAAGACGAGAAAATGGAAGAGTTTTTCGTGGTTAATGGGGTGCGCGGGCGTTTTTTTGTTAATGGACTTGGGTTGTATTATAAGCAAGGGTAATATGGACAGTTGGTTTACAATGGGGGTTTTGTGTCAAATTTATTTTATTGGGTTTAATGTACTTGGATAGTGACACCTTTGGACCTATAACCCACGACCTGTTAAAAAAAACCCAATTAAAATGACTACTTGCTTATAAGATTTGATCCATTAAGGGCATCCACAAAGGGTAGATGATACCCATCGATCAAATGACCAAAATTTTGATCTTTCGTCGGGTGCAAGAATAGCGGTAGATAGTCGGGCGAGACTCTAGGATGGAGTTTGGTGACAAGCGAGATACTAGAATCTCACTTGAAAAAACGGACGAAACTAGGACATCCCGCCCCATTTAAAAAACCCGGGCGAGCTCCCAACATCTCGCCGGTCCATGGAGCGAGATACTAGGCTTCCACCTGGTTTATTTTGATTGATGCTAGGCGGAACTCTAGGGTCGGGCCTGGTATAGTTTTTTCTGGGCGGAACTTTAGAATCTCGCATAAGAGAGGGGCGAGGTTCTAGGATCCTGTTTTGCGGAGAGGAAGTCTAGGATTTCGTTTACCCTGGCGAAATGCTAACTCTTCGCCCGTATAAGTCAGCAAGATTCTGGACTTTCGCTCGGGGACATGCGGTATTCTAGGATCTCGCCCGAGTAAAATTTTTCGTCGACGACGGAAGACTATGTATAGTCAGGAACAGTGAAAACCGTCGATCAAATAATTAAAATTAATCGACGGCTGTGGCAGTAAAACATCGACCATCGATCATTTTTCATCGATGATCGACGTTTTCGTCGATGATTGTGGTTGCGCTAAGAGAAGTATTTTTAAATATGATGGTTTATTTATTGTTGATTGTTAATAATAATTCTGACAAAGAATCTCAAGGATTACTTGTGAACTGCCTTGTGATATTGCTGAAACTAGGTCCCTAGAAATCTAACCTAGCTAGGATTTCAAATCTTGATTTTGCTGTGAAAACGAACGAAAGATGGGAAAGAGAAATACGTTACTTAGAGCAACTGCAGCGGTTGGACCAGACCATCGATCAAATACCAAATTTGTTTGGTCGTGTAAAAAAAAAACGCAACGAGAACAGGAGTAAATTTGATAGTACGCTGTTGTAAATAAGCGTTAATTATCAAACGATGTACTAAAGTAACGTATAATACACAGACGTTTTACTGTGCAAACGTTAAATTTTTGACGTTCATTTAGGTAAGCGTTTTGAATATACGTTGCTGTAGTGAAGCATTATATACTCAAACGTCACTTTACTGTAGCGCTTATCTAAACGTTACCATACTGAAGCGTTAAAACCAAAACGCTATTCTAAAACAGCATTTAAAACACAAACGTTAACATAAAGCAACGTTTGAAAAGCTTGCGTGGGTGTAGTGGAGCGTCACTTCTGGAACGTCGGAGTAGCCTAGCGTTGAAAAACTAAACGCTGATGTAGCCTAGCGTTAAGATTATGGAACGTCATCGTGCACTAGCGTTGCGAATATAAACGTTGCCGTAGACTAGCGTGATAAATCTGACGTTAGTGTGAGGGAGCGTTACAAATAGTCAAGCAGGTCAATCATGGTCAAACGTGGTGAAATAGACGAATTGTTTATGTGTCAATAGTTTAGATAGTGTTTTGTACACGTGTTAAGCATCCAACAAACTATAAAAACACAAAGATTACCTTCTTCTCCATCAAAACCCCAAACAAGAAAAAACAAGAAAACAAGCCGCCGGACATTTTTGCATTTCTCTTTCATTTTCTCCTGTTCACGCTTGCTTCACCCACTCAGTCGCCGATAAGCAGACGTCGTCAACACGTTAGTTTAGCCGGACGTTTAGGAGTGCAAAGAAACGGTCAATTTTTTTTTTATTTTTTTTTTGCTATTTTAATTTGATTTTAATGATTATTAGATTTAGTAAATATACTTTTAGTTTTAGGGTTTATATTAAATTTAGTATACATGGTAATAATATGATTTATTGATAGTTTTAGGGTATTAAAAAATTAATTTAAAAATTTTGGATTTGATTTAGTTTGGATATTTTCATTGTAATTTGTGTAGAAAAATTAAATTTACAATTTAAAATGTTATTGTTATATATATTTTTGTAAACTATATTATTGTTAATTGCATCATTGTTAATTAGGGGTGTTGAGTTAGTTAATTTATTGTTTTATAGTGTTTATAATTCCACTTAATAATTTATGATATTTAAAATGTAATTGTGCATGTAAAAATAATATATGATTTAGTAAATGGAAAAGTTATTTATAGTTGTTATTAGTTTGTTTCATTTTAAATTTATTAAGGTGTATGTGGGAGTTAATTTTTGAATGATGATTAGGTGTATTTTGGTTGATTTTAGAAGGTTTTTAAAATTTTATTTTTAATATTCAATTGTTAAAATTGAAACTATTTTTAGGGTTATGGTTAGATGTTGTTAACGTGAAAATAATGTCAAAAGTGAGTACATTTTGAACGTCAAAATAATTATTTTTTTTTGTTGTTAACTGTTTGTTATGGTTAGATGTTGAGGAAATCCGCATCACGATTGATCGGTGGGAAAAAAAGATGCAAGAAAGGAAAATCAACCAACGATACACAAGGAGGTTGTGTTGGTGAAGAAACGGATGTTACAGTGTTGGAAACTTATAGTATGGTGGAAGATGTTAGGGGGCACGTTAGCAACGATATGACTATTAGGGCAGACCCAAAGACAAAGTACATCCATCGGGGGTCTCTTAAATCGGTTATGCTGGCATATAAAAGTATATCGAAATTCTGCTCTAGGGCGAAATTTATTATCGAAATGGCTGGATGGGACAGATTTTTGGCAATGGATGCTGGTGACTCGTCACACGCCATGATTGATTACATGGTGGAGCGTTTCTGGGACACGACGAAAACTTTTCACTTCCCATTCGGTGAAATGGGGTTTACACCATTAGACTGGGTGATGTTGACCGGTCTCAGTATTGGAATTGGAGGGCAAATTCCATACGATGAGGAAAAGTACACCTTTGAATATGTCCAGCAGAATATTTTTATAGAGCTGAAAGACAACAACTATTGTGTAACTAACAATATTTCAATTCAGTGGATCTGTGATGCACCAACGGTGGCATTTTTAGGGTCATACTTTACAGAGGATTATTTGAAAGGGGCGCAACATGATGTTACCAAAGCTGAGAGAGTTGCAAAAGCGTTTTGGATGTATGTTCTGGGACAATTTTTTTTCTCCAACGCAAGAAACTATGTGGATGCCGGATGGTTAGCGGCTTTTGAGGATCCAAAACTAATTGGAACTTACGACTGGGGTGGTGCTTGTTTTTCAAAACTATATTCCGCCCTTGGCGCATCCGGTAGGGGGCAGAAGTCACTAACCGGACCCTGCCAAATATTAGAGGTAAATTTTAGAAAATATTTTATTTGCTTTTTAAAAAAAACGTTTGCTGGTAACTTAAATATTTAATTTTTTTTAAAACAAATTATAGTTTTGGGGTTACGAATATCTCGGCATACGTCGACCACACAATCCACCACCTGCGACAGTGACTACTTGGCCTAGATGTTCTAGGTGGAAGAGTACACGAAAAAAGAGTAATGATATTGTGCGTTCACGTTGTCTTCTAAATGCAATGACTGCCGACGATGTGACATGGCACCCTTGGCGGACCGTAATCCCACTAATACAAAATGACGTAATCACGACAGCGGTGGTTCTCTCAAATAGGCGCGTTGTATTTACTTGGAATGGCATTGTGAGTAGTTAATTTATTTTCATAGCATATTTTATTTATTTTATTTTTTATTGTAATAGTTATTAGTGGAATCTTACTTTTAACAGCATAACGTATACCTCGGTGATCGGTTATGGCACCAAAACAATGATGGCTACCGCATTCCGAAGAACCCCCCAGTTCGAGTTAGTGACATCTTTGATGAAGATGCTACCCAACTTAAGAAAACCTCTGAGGTCGATGTAACTGAGTACCTCCAAGGAGAGGTTACGTATCAGGAGTATTTGGACTATTGGCGCCATGTTACTAACTCGAACAAGTTTTGCAAACTCGTAGACTGGGATGTGGAAACATACGACAGTTTGGGTGGCTTAGTTAAAGAAACCATCAACCAACCTGCTGAACATGTGCCCATCCTGCCTATAGATAATTGGCCATACGTAAGTACATTTCTAATATATTCGTTATTTAGTTTCTGAATTTACGGGTTGACAGGCTAAATGTGACATATTGTCTATAACAGGGTGAATGTTATGCTTTTGCGCAACAGAGTGCTGACTTTACCCAAGAGTTCAAAACTTTCATTTGACACAATCGAGGGAAAGGATGGAAGATTTGCGGGAATATAAGAATGAAATCACCAATTTGAAGTTACAACTTTCGCATGGTCGTTTACATAATCCACCACTAGGTTTTGGAAGTTTTTCTTCAACTCTACCATCGCAAATGTGGAATACCGGGGGGCATGTTCCTTCTTCATCGATGCCTCCGTTTATGCCCCCTCGCACCTCTCGTGGGGAGGGGGACGGTAGTTGATAATCATCCTTATTTATTGCATGCAAATCTAACCTTACTTTTCTCTTTATCTATGACATTTTATAAACAACTTTATTGTTTTTAGTAAATCCAACCTGACATTTTTCTCTATCTATCCACAATATTAATGACTCCTCAATTAATGTTAATACTGCCGTGTCATCATACAACCAATTTTGAAAATTAAAATAAAATAATTGATTTTTATATTTGTTACCGTTTTCTTACCGTTGAACAAATCCACCATTCTCACTCCCCATCTACCTATAAATACCTGACATATTGTATCATTCATTCTCATTCCAAATCCACCATTCTAACATTTCATAAGAAATTTTTCATCTTCGGTTTTCATTTAATGACGGGTTACGAAAATTTTAGCCTGAATGCAGAAAATTTTACACTAGAGGAAGATTTATCAATATGTCGAAACATTGTATTGCATTATCCAGCTAGGGGCCATGAACGTCGGATGAATGGTGTAATGAGCATGCAATGGTTAGAAGATACTCATGCTAACTTTTGTAATGAAACCGGAAATCCCAACAACAGGAACAGAGCCGGCCTTTTTTGTCGATATGTTGAAATCACAAAGGAAGTACATG
>JAJJMC010012129.1:3699110-3727167 GCA_023531435.1 Papaver californicum
GTATAATGACGTTTTCCTAAAACGTTGTTTTACTTTGGCGTCAGACTGTATCTGTTTTGGACCATTTTCTTGACTAAACATGATCGAATACTGTTCACTTTTTGGACCAAATACTACATTTACTCGTCCGTTGCGGCTCAAAAAATCGGACCAAAGACCATTTCTGATGTTTACTCTTTGGTCTGATCGTCCACTGCAGTTGCTCTTAAGAATCTAAACTCTGGTTTTTGTTATTCATCTTAATTATTTGGTAAATCCAACGGTTGACTATTGTTTTAATTTTCTTTCAATTACTGTTGTGACGTGTTAAAAGGCAAAAGATTTCTCTCTCCGCAATATGATTACCACGACAGCATTGCGGTCAAGTGGCATAGTTGGTATGACTGCATTAGCCAAAAAAAAATGAAAAAAAACTACATTAGCTTATATTTGGCACATCATGAACGTGAACACTCAGTTGAATGCGCCTATGAGAGTCCGCAAATTGCATTTTACTAACTAGTAGCGGAGTTTGTTGATTTAATACGTATAACCAATGTAGTCAATCTCGGCCGTTACGGCCGAGATTGCGGCGATTTTCAAGGTATCGGTCATTTTCCTTGACGAACGGCCGAGATTGCGGCGATTTTCAAGGTATCGGTCATTTTCCTTGACGATATTCGAGATCTCGCTGCGATTTGAACGCGAATATCGGCCGCGATGCCCGTATCTCGGCCCCGACACCCGTATCTCGGCCGATATTGGACCCAAAAGCTTTTCTTTGAAATTATTTTTTTTTGAATTTTTTTTTTTTTTGATTTTTTTTTGACAAAAAAGTTAGACCCAAAGCTACTAATGATATCATGGCTCTCGAAATCTGATTTATAAAAAAAAACTTATGTTACAAAAATTCTAGATGAATTCCATCACCAACCCGAGCCAATGATCTAACCCCTCCTCTGTCTTTGATTCGAATGCACGAAACTTCGAATCTTGTCTGCATTGTTCTTCTTCTTCTTCCCGAATTGAGACCTAATCAAGTCAAGGAAGGTAGGATGATAGCTTTAAAAGGAAAAATTGGTTTAGGTTGATTCTTATTTTTGTTTGATGAATGAATTGAATGTATGGCTTCCGAATGATGGATTTATATTAAACTTATCTTTGCAAGAACTAGAAAGAATTTAGAAGTTATGAAAATCTGCAGCTGTAGTGAATGAAAAATGGTACATAACATGTTTGTGTTATTGCCTGAGTGACCATCTTTTTTTTGCTTCCAGCACATAACTTGTTGTTTAATTAGAGTTGGTCAAACTTGGTCTTAAACTTTGAAATTAGAGTTGTAATATGCTCGTTGTTTAATTCATTCTTTGTTTTTCTTTCTTAAAATTTATGTTTATATATTATATTTGAAATAAATCTAACATTTACATTTATCCGATATTTCACCGATAATCTCCCCGAGATCAAGATGTCAAGGTCCCGGCCGCGACGCGACCGAGATCCGAGATTGACTACATTGCGTATAACTAACTTTTTGTGAAATGTAATTTCTAATTTGCACTCTAAATGCACGTATTCTTTTGCCATCCATCCAATGTGTATATGCACCGTACACCACCACTATCTACAGTACTGTCCATAACTTTCTTTGTTTCCTATTCTTTTCTTCTTCTTCTTTTTCTCGTCGTCACCCTCACGGATCAGACAAGAACCGAACGGCGCGGCCGTACCCTTGTTTCCAAACTTCCTTCAGAGGTCATTTAATGCAGCAAGTGAGATATATTCAAATCTCTGAAAAAGAGACTAATTGTCTCTCTTATCACCCACAAATTTGAAAGATGGGTAGAGAGAGTCAAATCTGTTGGATTTGATTTAATGCATCATCACCAAGATATATGAACATCAACGTGTCGGTTAAACAGATAAGGATTGAGATTTGAGAGTATGGCAGTGGTACCAGTACGAAGTGCATGGTTTCAACATTTAAACAGTTGTGGTATGGTTTTTCGTGCTTTCATATTACCAGTCAATAGTTCGGCTTGACCATCACCATCTCCTTTCAAATGCGCATGGAACAGCTGACTAGCTATACCTAAGCTAGCTGCTTAGCTATATGTATCTCTATGATTCTATCTATCTCTTTGTACATAAAGTGGTACGTACTCTTTTAGTTTGGGTCAGAAAAGGAACAATGGAAGATATCATAGATAATGAGGAGAAGAACCCTATGGCCTGTCTACACACTAATGATTTTCATGAAAACAAGTCATATCAATCGATGAGATCGAGATGATCTGACTTAAATTCCAAAATCTCGCTCTATTTTATGCATAAAAACAATGGTCAAATTCTGATCGAAGACCGACTCAAGGTTACTTAAAATGGGTTTCATGCATTAAATATTTCACTGAAACCCTCACACTCACACTCAATAGATTTGCAAGTAAAACATTACTGCAAGTCTGCAAACATTCGGAATAGTGTGGTATTACTATTATGCTTCCTCTTCTTCTTTTTCTTTACGTAGTTTCATGTTCAACTTTGCATTTATATACTGTGGTTGAAATGACCAGAGAGAGTGATAAAGAGAGCGAAAGATTTGATAGAATTCGACACACCCCACGTGTGACTAGGGTTTGCACGTGGAAATAAGCTACTACCGCGGTTGGAAGTTTGATTATATATCCTGTGTATCTCTCTATGTTTGCTTCACGCAATCATGTTTGTAAGGTTATCTAGAATAGATATACATATATGATCTTTTGCCGTGGCTTCAAAGTTTCTACTAATATTTCAAACACCACCCTCCACCTCCACTCCCGACTTAGTATTTTAAGTCCTTCTCTAGTAACCCACCACCAAAATCTATTAAATGGAGTACTAAAATACAAAACCATCTGTATCTCTTTCTCTTTCTATTCTTTCTCCATAAAGTCTATTAAATGGTGTAAGAAATAGAATTGTTGTCTCTTTATCTAAGAGGATATTGCTATATAAGTAGAGAGAGACAGAGAGGTGAAAGTGTAGTAGATGATCATAATAAGATGATGATGAGTAGTGGAAGCAGCAGCAGCAGTAGTAATGGAGGTAATGGACCATGTGGGGCATGCAAATTTTTAAGAAGGAAATGTGTAAAAGGGTGTATGTTTGCACCATATTTTGATTCGGAGCAAGGTTCAACACATTTTGCTGCAGTTCATAAGATATTTGGTGCAAGTAATGTTTCAAAGCTTTTGTTACGTTTACCTGCTCATAAACGTGTTGATGCTGTTGTTACTATCTGTTATGAAGCTTTATCTCGTATTCGTGATCCTGTTTATGGTTGTGTTGGTCATATCTTTGCTCTTCAACAACAGGTAACAATCAAAACCAAACATGATTTAATTTGCTTCAATACTTAACTTCTATGTCTTGATTCTTTGTTGAGGAAAGCCATTGGTTTCGTTGATGAACACACTTTGAGATCTTTGTTTGTTTCTAGCTAATACATGCATGATTGTTATTTTGTTAATTATGGTTTTATTTTGTGTATCGATCGGAGATATTTAGAGTGTTAGGTTATAATTCAAGTCACTTATGTTTAAACAAGTGATTTGTTTTTGCTTGCCGGAGTTAACAAGTAAACTTAGTTAGTATAAGTCAAAAGAAATTTAAGTGTTTTGGATTTATTTTGACTTGATAGCCCTTTTTTAATTTATGGTCTCGAGGTATAAACAATTCTATGCTCTCTTGAGCAGTTGAGAAGCTTTAAGTATTGCTTAACGTAAGTCACCTAACCATGTATAATCCAAATGTAGATGGTTTACTACATTTCAACGCGTCAACTTGTCTAGATTAGCACCATTTTGTGAAGGATCTACTAATAGATAAAACTCTAATCTAGCAAAATATTCTGCTACTTCTGCCGCCCTTAAACTTTCTAAAATGTGGACACAAGTCTCCTTGATTAGCATAGAAGACATGGATTAACTTTTGATTTTGTTCTGAATGGGTCAGACGAAAAATAGGCAGGGAGTTTTGGAAAAATAGGTGTAACCTTTTTAGCTAAGGATGCTGCTGATAACTCCAACATTGTCACCAAACCAAACTCTAATGTTCATTTAATATCTTTTGATTAGCTTAAGTCTTAATCACAATTTCCATTTGTGTAGTTCGTTTTTTGCTTTCGGTGAGAAAATGATTCTTTCACTTATTTATGTACTTCTTTGTGAAAGACTAATCATTGTGATTAGTGTTGGAATAATCTAAAACAAAAGTGATTTATTTATGTACTATTTGGTTAGGTTAAGTTGAAATCCACTTGATTAATTACCTCAATTTGATTAAGGATTGTTTATCACCTCCTTTAACGTTCTCTTAACTTTTGTTTTATTGTCTCAAATTATTGTGGACTCATTGATACATATCCAATGGGCTCTGTGATTTTTCTTCCTTTTTGAGAATCTTCTGTGAACCCTGTTGACCTTCACCATGGGAGTGGTGAAGGGTGAAGACTAGTACGAACAAGAGCGATGACCGCTGCACAGTCCTGCATATTCTAGTTTGTTTCTGCCTATGTTTCATCCAAGCACTGGCCACTTCTCTGAATACATAGCTTTTCTCGTACTAGGTAGGAGTGTTGGATCACTACGGGGACAATATCATACCAGAAAACCAACTTATCTCATTTATTATTGAATAGCAAGTTGTCTCGTGTTTTATTGTCCCTCATGACTAAAATTAGCACAACATAACAGTATGTTGCGGATAATGTAGGTGGTGAACTTGCAGGCAGAGTTAGCATACGTTCAAGCACACCTCTCAACCCTAGAGCTCACATCGCATCAGCAACATTCCTTCATCTCTTCACCAACTCCATCTTCTGCATTGACAACCGTCCATGCCTCATCAGACATGCTTTCATCTGAAACATCTAATATATCAACACTGTTTACATCTTTTCAGTCACAACATCAGCAGTCTAATGGGAATCCGACAATGTTAGATACCAGGCGGTATTGCAGCCCACCAACTATCACTGCTCAAAATCAGCAGCAACAAAACAATGTCGATGGCGATGGAGATCTTCAAACTCTTGCAAGAGAATTTTTGACTAAATACTTTCCTGAATCAGCAAAACTTCAGACATCAAATTCTTGGTAGTGCTGAATAATAAAACTAATGTAGTGATCAACTTTTGGTGCTTTTGGAAAGTTTAGATCTTCCTTTTTAGTTCGTTATTAACCCAAATTATTTAACTTCTCTGTAAGATATCATCATGTTGGTTAACTTGCAACCTTCGTTTCTTGGACATCATAACATTCCATTTAACTTGCAACCTCCGTTTCTTGGACATCATAACATTCCATCTGTTTTCTTCTCTTTTGATAAAAATGGCGTCTATTAAATATTTTTATCTGGTATCTATATATGGCTTGTCCACACATTTACTCGAATTACCAGCAAAGAGCTACCGAAAGAGAGCTACCGAAAGAAGTACATTTCTGGCTGTGAAGGCTATGCATACATGTTTAATACTAAGAAAACTAGCTGGCTCTTGCTACCTTGCTTGGCATCACCCTACATCTATGAATATGTAAATTTGGTACAAATTATTCATAGATAGATTAAATTGAGTAGATTAAATTGAGCAGACTTGGATTAAAGTTCTTCACGTATAAAAGAAGAAACCTAATTTAGGGGCTTCTCTAGGATATTAAATGTCAAGATAGATGGTTATGGGATGTCCTAGGGGCATAGTAAATGTCTAAATTACCCATTCATCTATAAAACCCAAAAATAAAACCAAACAAATTTTAATTGTAATTCATCTTTCCTATTTCTTCCTCTTCCTCTCATGTTCCCCTAGCCAGCGCCCCTTTTCTCTCTTTTTTTTCTTCCAATTTAGAACTTTTAATCGTTAATTAAGATTTCAAGTAAAGATGTCGACGAAGAATCCTAATAAAAGTAAAGATAGTAGCAGGGGTGGTGAAAATCAACAACGGCCAATACAAGAAAACATCCTAGAGGGAATTGAAGATTTTTAAACCCCTCAACAAAAACCTAGAGCAAATCCAATTGTTTATAGTAGGTAAGATTCAAAAATCCCTCTTTTTATTGTTGTTTTACGTGTTTGAAATATGTTAGATTCATTCAATTAGGTTAAAATAAATTGGTTCAGAGTTTTTTACGGTTGGGAAGTTAAGTACGTTCTCAACCGTAAATAGCGTTTTTCGAGTTTTACGGTTAGGAAATCAAGAACTCATAGCCGTAAATTGGTTGAAGATTTTTTTACGGCTAGGTTTTTTCTTAATACAAACCTGGCCGTAAAAATCATGTGCAGTTCACAATTGGATAAGGTATTTTACAGTTAGGTTGAAAACGAACATTTCTAGCGTTTTTTTTTAATCATGGTTTTTTATTAAACTCAAAGAAGAATAACACGTGGGAACGTCGTACCAATAGAGTCATTTGTTACAATTTGGTTTAAGAAAGTCGGGATTGTATGCTCTCAAATTGTTGTTAACATATTTCCGATTTGGCAGGCATCCACTGCATTGTTGTCTAGTCCATATGTCGCTTGATTTGCTTCCCTCTAAGTGTGTTGGATCGTACAATGCGGGATTTGATTTATATTGTGTTTGATCTTCCAGCTATGTACCATGGTGGTTTATCCCTGGAGGTGATGAATCACATTAGGTTTTCCGAATCTGTTTCGAATTGTATTTTTTGCCAGTTTCGAATTGTATTTTTTGCTAGTTTCTGATTGTTCTTGTTTTGGCGGTAATTAACATGGACCAAGTTTCTTATATTAATGCAATGGATATGCATAAAGATTGCGACATCGTCGTTGATTCCCTGCAAATGATTCATGCACCTGCTAATCTGAGGTATCCCCTGGATGATCTGTCTGTGTTGATCTTGATGCAATCTAGTTTAGGGTTTAGCCACCCTGTCGAGATTTTTGTTGAGGATCTTATGGTGATGGATGGGTTTATAGATGGTGACGCGTCAGGCATCACCGGAAGTAGAGTTTTCTTAGCCCAGGTGAACTCTTGTTGGAGTTTTATAGCCATATGTACAATGTTCGTCGGGTTAGTTTGCGTTTGTCGATATATTATCTAATTTCTGGCTATCCATAAAGACCAAAACATGAAGCAAAAAGAGGTAACGGTTGAGGTTGCGCCTTTTGTTTGTAGAAGTGGTTTTTGGGCGGTTTGGAGGTTCAGGGGGAGGGGGTGGTGGAGGGTTTCTGTTTAGTTTGATAGATGGGTAAGTAGGGTGTCCCAGGCTGTAGTTGTAACTTGACAATTCAAGAGGATATGGGTGGTTGTTTCTGGATCATTATTACATTATGGGCACATTTTGGAATCAATGAGGTGGATGCGGTATAATATGGCAAAGGACGGTAGACCTTCATTAATTGTTTCACACAAGAAAAGTTGGATTTTTGGATGACATAGTACTGTCCATAGGAAATTGGTGGGTATGAGGGGGTGTTGTTGTAATTGATTCATTGATTGAGTTAGAAATTTATATCTTAAAGTTGGGTTATGTTTTTAGGAATTGGTGTGGGGCCAGATAATCATATCTGGGGGTTTATCTTGAAGTAGGTGAATGTTTATGATCCTTTGTGCGGTAAGGGGGTAACAATTGCATCTTATCATGCCTCCAGTTATGTGTTATGGGATTTGTGAAATTTGCTACCATTCGGGTGAGAAGGCATTAAGTTGGGTCAAGGTTTGTGAATTGTGGGATCCAGTTTTCCTGAATAGGGGTTGTTAATCTTAGGGGTGCACATAGGCCGTGCGGGCCGGTTTTTTGCCAAAACCGTAGGCCGAACCGACCACTAGTCGGTTTCCAGTTTTGAAACCGTAAAAAAGACGACCAATAGTCGGTTCGGGTTAAAACTGATCCGAGTCGGCTCGTTCGGTTCCGGTTCTCAACTCGATTTATTTCCTAAATCTATCATAAGATTCATAACCTAATTTCCTAGTTGATTCTCTTGTAGAAATACATCAATTTTTTCACTGAATCAGCTGAAGTTTTAATATGAAACATTCCCCAAATATCTTCTTGCTTTGAAAACAATACACATAAAATAATCTCAATTAAAGTCCAAAATACAATTAGAAAACAACAAGAAACTCATCTCAACTGATCTTCAATATACATACAGAATAGGACAATAAGTATGTAACCATCTCCTCAAAGAAACCTAACACAGAGATTCATCCATACAATTAGAAAACAAAGTAAAAAAAATATTTAAAGCCCAACTTTTTTAAGAACCCTAAAATTTAATCTTCAAATGATCAATTTTTAATTTTCTCCAATTAAAAGGTAGTGGTGCTGGTGATGGTGGTGTAACATGTGGTGGTGTTGGCGATGGTGGTATAGCAGGTGGTGGTGTTGGTGATGTCATGATGTGGTGTAGAAGGTGCTGGTGTCGGTGTTGTAGGTTGAAAATAAGGAGAAGAAGAAGGCGGTGTTTATGGTCGTGAGTGGTGGTGGTGAAAAAGAAAAGAAGAAAAAAAAGACAGAAAGTAGAGTGAGTAGTGTAGAGAAGAGTGGGCGAGTTATTTTTAGGGTTTATATTATAGATAAATTTCTGGTGGTGGCATTTATGTTGTGATTATGAAGATGAATGGTGAATCAAGATGGAGGTGGTGGATGATGGTGATTTGAGTAGTGGTGGCGGCACTGAAATAAGTAAGAGATGATGAAGAAGAAGAAACGAAGAATGAGATACTCTTATTTAGGGAAGGGATATATGGTATGTAATAGATGGCTAGGATTAAAAATAAAAATGAAAATCAATGGATATAATGATTGTCGGTTTATTTCGGTCGTCTCGGTCGGCTTTGTATCCAAAACCATAGGCCGAGCCGAAAATCAACTGGTTCTTGTAAATAGAACCGTGCACCGAGCCGATAAGCACAATCGGTTTGGTTTTCAGAGCAGTTCAAGCCGGTTTCGGCCGGTTCGGTCGGTTTTCTGTGCAGCCCTAGTTAATCTATTCCCGATACGGTGAAAAATCTTTTGCTTGATTATAGGTATTAGGTTTGTCAATTGTCTCCATTGTAGGCTTGTAGAGCATGGGTTAGGAATTATGGTCTGAAAGATGGGTTGTTGTTTAAGGTATTTCTCTCTACATAGGCCAGCCCAGATGGAGTCCGGTTGTTCGTGTAGACTATAGATTCTTTTCAGTAGAAAAGCTTTATTATGATCAGTATTTTTCCTGATGCCTAAACCTCCTTCTGATTTGTGATTGGTTAATTTTTTCCAACCTAGGGGGTGCGGTATTTCTGATCGAGAAGTCGTGAACCCTGAAGAAATTTCTGGTGATACGGTCAATTTGGTTATGCACATGGATGTGGAAGAGTTGTGTTTGCATTATGTGGTTAAAAGTAGGGTGAGGGAAGTTTTGATGAGTATTAAACTTCCAGCCGGTGTTAAACATTTTGTTATCTATCATTTTGTTTTTTGTGCCAGCTGTTGGAGAAGCGGTTCGAAGATGTATCGGGAGTTTTTGCCCGTTTCGAAGTTGTCTCCTAAATAGGTAGGTGGCTTTGGGGTGGTCGGCATGTTGAAAAAAAATGGAGTTTTTGTGCCTCATTTTGTGGTAATTTTGGATGATGAATGTAATGACCCGACGCTCCAACGATATTGTCTACACTTAGCCACTAAAGTCATCCGGCAGTGTGGGGTTTTCAACGTGCACCGCTGCGGTCATCCAGCAGCAACCTCCCAGGAGGTCACCCATCCTTGGATTACTCCCGCCCGAGCACGCTTAACTGTTTTGCCAACTCTGGAGCCAATTGTGCTGAAAAAGACTCGGTTTTAGGAAAGCACAAACCATTACATATATTCCATTCAGCGAACCCTACTGTCGAATCGGGGTATTATAATACCACCACCTTAAATTGGAGCCGTCCTCGGCTCCTGGAATATACTAGCCCAGATCTCTGATGTTCCCTGCCACCCATGAGACCAGTACCTGGAACACCACGTCTAGCGTACTTTCTCACCCTCGGCAGTTGACTCGTCGTCGGCTCTGATACCATTTATAATGACCTAACCCTCCATCGATATTGTCCCCACTTATCCACTGAAGTCATCCGGAAGTGTGGGGTTTTCAACGGGCACCGCTGCGGTCATCCAGCAGCAACTTCCCAGGAGGTCACCCATCCCTGGATTACTCCCTCCCGAGCCCGCTTAACTTAGAGCTTTTTGCCAACTCTGGAGCCAATTGTGCTGAAAAGGCCTCAGTGTTAGGAAATGACAAACCATTACATATATTCCATTCGGCAAACCCTACCTGCCGAATCGGGGTATTACAATGAATAATTGTGGATTTTACCTGGTTGATTCTTTGGCCTGCTGAAGTGTTGTAGAATTGCAGTATTCGTTTGAGTCGATCGTTGTTTTTTTCCCAGAAGCTTTACAGATGACGAGGAGGTCGTCAGCATACATCAGGTGAAGGATCGGTGAAGCTTTTTGCGATATGCGAAGTCCTTATAGGAGGTTTTGGTTTTTCTAGTTTTTCAAGTTTGTTGAAAGAATTTCCGCGCAAATGATCAAAATGTATAAAGATAGCAGGTCTCCCTGTCTAATACCTCTATTTGAGGTAATATATCCATATGGAATGTCTTTGGTTGTGATAGATTATATTCCCGTTGATATACAAAGCTTGATGTATTCGACAAAGATAGCCGAAAATCCTAGAGTGTTGAAAGCTTTTTCAATGAATTTCCAGTCTAAGCTATCACAGGCTTTGTTGATATCAAGTTTAGGCGCAATCTTGGGGATTTTGGTGAGATTCGATATCTTTATGTAATGGAATATTTCTCCGGCTACTCATGAATTGATCTTTGAAACACGAAAGCGCATTGAAATGGGTTTATTACGAAAGGGAGAAGCGGTCGAATGCGATCTACTAGAATTTTGGAAATGATTCTATAAGTGACTTTCTCTGGGCTGATAGTCTTTTTTTTTTCTTTTATTAGTTGCTGCCTTCTAAGCCCACCTTTTTGGTTTGTATTAGGCCTTTGTTTATTAATGAAATTTCTATCGTGGAATGTCCAGGTCATAGGCCCTACCCTCACTCGTGACTATTTGAATCTTTGTCAATATCACAAGTCGGATATTTTTTTCTTTCAGAGACTGAGGCACCTTTTTCCCAAATGGAGCTCCTTCTTAATAAGTTTCATTATCATGATTGATTTATTATCCATTCGACGAGAAAAGCGAAAGGATTGGCTATCGTCTGGCGTAACAATATTTCCTTAAAATTATTATCTTCTCATTTAAATGTGTGTCATTTCAAGGTTATTATAAATGACCAAGATTACTAGGGAAAATAATTCAAACGGTGATTTAAATTTTATTCTGGACCCTGTGGGAAAACAAAAGGGAAATAATTCAAGCTTCAGCAGCAAAATTGTTATTCTATAAGTAATTGACTTTCTCGGTCTACAAGATTTGGGTTATGAAGGTGATTCATTCACTTAGTCCAACAATCGAAAAGGGGACGCAAATATTTATGAAAGAATTAACTGGGCGCTCATATCCTACCAAGAGATCCAACAATTTCCGAAATCTACGGTAAGACACTTACCGAGAGTTGGTTCAGACCACACTCCTTAGCTTTTTGATTCTAACCCATAACAAAAAAGTTTACAAAAACCTTTCAGTTGCCTTGGATTCTGGCTCTCTCACCCGTCTCTAGCTTTAGTCATCTTAGCGTCTTGGACCCTACACTCTAATCAATCATCATAAATAAACCTCCCCTTAAAACTCCAAAAGCTTTCATCGGATATTGGAACTTTAATGTTTTTAGCAATAACCATAAGAATATTAAACCTCTCAATAATAAGATCGAAAATCTTCATGTATCACATAATTATTATACTAATCTAGAGAAACTAAAAAATATTCAAGAGGTATTAGGAAAATGGTACCAAGTTAGAAATGATTACTACCACCAATTATCCCGTGATAAGTTTTTTAAGGAATTCAATCAAAACACTGGATATTTTCGTGCAAATGTTTTTAATAGAATTTTTTTTATAACATTCATTCCCTCCGTGAACCTTCTATCATATGGCTATTTGACCGAGACGAGATAAATTCTCTTCTAATCAATCACATTTCACAGGTAGGGACTTCCTAATTTTAAGAATACAACTTCTCTCTATCTGATTTAATAAATCCTTGTATTTCTGATGCGGAAAACCTTTCCCTTATCAAGATTCCATCCAAGGAATGAATTTGGATACTATCTTGAATATGAATCCTTGGGGAGCACCGGACCCAGGTGGTTTTCAACCGGGCTTCTTTAAACTAACTAGGATATTATCGGACCAGATTTAATATCCACCATCCAGGACCTTTTCCGGACATGAAATTTAAACCCTGATTTTAATACATTTAACTCTAATCCCAAAAATATCTACACCTCAAACTCCTTCGGACTTCCGGCCCTTTAGCCTAAGCAACACTATTTACAAACTCATCTTAAAAATCCTTGCAAATAGGCTTAAACCTCTCCTCAATAGATTAATATCCCCTACTAATCTGCTTTCCCTCCCGGTAGGAAGATTACCAATAACATAATAATTGCTCACGAACTTCTTCTTTCAATTAAAATATCTAAAGCAAAAAAAAAAGGATTCCTGGATATGAAACTAAACCTTTCAAAAGCGTTTGACCGAGTAAAATGGCATTTTAGTAAGCAAGCCCTTCTTTCTTTCAGATTCAATGATTTTTGAGTGCATCTTATTATGTAGTGCATTTCTACAACATATTTCTCTATTCTTTTAAATGGTTCACCAGGTCCCAAATTCACCACTTCAAGAGGAATAAGACAGGGCGATCTTTTTTTCCCATATCTATTCCTTATCTGTATGAAATTTTTTTATAGACTCCTCAATAAGGAGATTTCAGATAAAAAATTACCCGGAATTAAGATTAATAAGCAGGCACCTAACATTTCTCACCTTTTCTTTGTTGATGATTGTTTTCTCTTTACCAAAGCGGAATTGGGTGAGGCTAAAAATCTGCAGGAAATCCTCACTAATTTTGGGGAAATTACGAGACAAATGGTAAACCTTCAAAAGTTAGGAATCTATTTCAGTCCACGAATTCATCCTAAACACTGAAAAATAATTGTAAAAATCCTAAAAGTCCCTCTTATGAAGAACAATGATAGGTACTCTACTCTTTTTTTGACAAATATAGAAATAAAAACTTTAAACCTTTTCTTCAAAAATATTGTACCAGCTTTCAAGGTTGGAAATCCAAGATCTTATCTCCGGTTGGGCGAACCGTTTTTATTCAATATGTGTTACAATCTCTCACCACTTACCAAATGCAATGTCTTTCCTAAAGTCTACTCTCGGCCATCTTGACTGAATTGAGATAGATTTCTGGTGGAATAAAGACGAATCCAAAGAAAAAGAGGTTATTTAAAAGCTTGGGCAAGTATCTGCAAACCTCGATCGCAAGGTGGGATGGGTATAGAAAACCCGCACCAATTTAATATAGCTCTTCTAACCAAACTTACGAGTCGCCTCATTTTGGAACCAAACCATTTTTGGGACCAACTGTTAAAAGAGAAATATTTTCCTATTTTTCAACCTTTTGATTCAACTAGAACCTCTTATGACAAGTATCCAAAAAGGTCTAGCCCTCATCGAGGACAATTTTATATGGAAAATCAAAGTTGGAGCTTCCAAAAAAATTTAGGAAGATGCATAGGATCCCAATTCATCTATCATTTCTAAACCTTCATATTTAGAATAACCAATTCCTCAAAAGGTTCGAGAGATGATTTCTCTTGATGGAAACTGGGACATCTCCAAAATTAATTTTAGTTTTCCTCCTGAGACAAAGACAAAAATCTTAGCAATCTCTCTACAGATCAATTGCGAGGATATATTTAGGTGGAAACACCATCCCTCGAGTTCTTTTTCAGTAAAGAACATTTATAATTTCCTTGTTAAACAATCCCCATCATTATTAAAAACTTTCCTTGGAAAATAATTTAGATAATCCCAGTAATACTGAGAATTAATATTTTTTTTTATGGAAAGTAGTCCACAAAGCACTCCTACCTCAAGCCTACTTGCATCTCATGTGTCGACAATTTTTCTGAATTGTCCTATGTGTGACACTCAAGCCCTGGAAACAAAACATCACCTCTTCCGGGAATGTCCATTTGCTAGAACAATTTGGTTCTTTTATTCTTTGGCATCAGTAAATTCTGATCTTTCAACGGATTATATCAGTCACTGGGTATTAGATTGGATTTCATCTACAACATACTCGTTAATGTCAGATAAAGTTGTGACCATCCTTTGGTTCATTTGGAAACACATATGTTCAGTCTTATTCGAAAAAATAATAATCATAAATCAATCATTTTGGTTGAACAAATTAGAAACCAATTGAATACTAACCCTTTGATCCCACCCATAAGGATTCTCAATCAAATGTCCTGCAACTTTAGCGGGTTTTTTTTAGGGATGGGGCAGGAAATTACTCTGCGTGCCTTTATCGGTCCTTCATGAACGCGAGAAGTGGAACTATCATCCTGCATGAAAGGCATGATGATTCGAATTTGTGCATCTTGAGGTTGGCAGTGCTTCAATACCAGCGGTCTCTATTCTACTTCTTACGATATCTGGAATCACCCAATAGAAAAGAGTTAATGAACAACTGCCTTTGGGAGAAGACATGCTGAAGCAGGGTAGAAGCTGCTGGTTGATAAAGGTTGTCTAGAATCAGGTGCATCTGGTCCATCACATCGGCTACTTGGTCGTATTGGTTAGACTGGGCTAGTTACTGCTTTACGTCTTTATTTGTCTTAGTTATCCGATCGGGAAACCGTATCCAAGTTTCGTAGCGATTCTACGCTCTTTGGACTTTCAAACTTAGCGAACTGAAACATCTAAGTAACTAAAGGAAAGGAAATCAACAGAGATCTCTTAGTCGCGGCGAGGGAAAAATTGCCTGTAACTTCGGGAGAAGGGGTGCTCTCCTATGAATTAGGAAAGCGGAGGCTTGGTAGAGTTCTAGAAAAGTTAGTTTCTAAAAAGCAGGTGGCGACTTGAAGGACATGATCGGTTGTGGATTCTTACATCCACCATTTTATAGAGGAATGAAGGTGCTCTTGGATCGACATAGTTTATTTTGTTTCACTAGAATAATCCTTTTTTGCTGGGTTATAAATAGTCTACCTTTGATCTTTCTTTGTCTCGAATCCCATACCCCTATTATAATAGTAGAGTAAGGGTTGGCCCCAGGAATTGACCGGTGGTGTGATATACACATTTGCATTTGATCTCATAATTATGTGCACACTCCAATAAAGAGTGTACATTTGACATGTTCATTTGATAGTCGGTTAATTAACTAATGCCTTATTAATCTCCATGTTTAGAATCTCGGCCCTCGTTACATAAATTCCTATGCTAAATCAATGGTGGAGATTAAAATGTTACGTCCACACTCGTTAATGAGTGTGCACAAAATCGGACTCTATTTATACTGATAGTTCTCACTTTTTGTAAATTGTTAATTCTTTGAGAAAAATAATTGATTAAAAATTCCATATTTTCCAAGACGTAAATATTTTGTCTGAAATCGTCTTGTGTAATATTTTGAGAAAATTATAGAGAATGGTTACAACAATCTATTTTGCATAGTTATGATGGAATCTTGAATACTAGGTTTTCTTTCATTTATAAATTATTTTTAGTATTTTAAGCATTTTTTAATTTAAAATAAAATCACCAAATCAATTTTTTTATTAGCACATCAATTAATTAAAGTTTAGAAATTGCAATTCTGAAATCCTTGTGGAACGAACCGTGCTTGCATACTGTCTCATCGACAGTCGTTCTCTTGCGGTCTACGATAAAAATGTCCCATCATGGTGAGTTGGTCGAAGCTCCATTAGGTTGTCTGGTCATAATTCAACATGCATGGGGCATAAAGAAGATGTGGCATTTCTTTCTTCTATAAGATGATATCTTCAAATGGTCATCAATCTCCTACACTGAAACGGTCTCAAAAAAAAGTCTTAAAGGAACTTATATTATAATAGGCTTAGATGATTGAAATACCATTGATGTCCAACAGCTTTGTTAGTAATGGTTGGATCTACCACGACTATGAAACTTTCTAGATCTCACCAGATGCAAAAAAGTATTTGCACTTTCATTTTCAACCTAGAATTTTTCTCTAGACTATATGCATTTCCTATTATTTTTCCATGGATCTACGCTTAGGAAAATTAGGTAGAATCTGATCTATCTGGTAGGTCAGAGGCATCAGGTCTAAGTGTTTGTAGAGAAGATTCTTGGCAAGTTGACTTTGTACAGGAATTAGGGTGGTATCTTTCCAGAATCAATCTACAAAAACTACAATAGACCCTCCCGGCTAAAGGTCACTGGGCCTTCGTTCTTAAATCTGCTGTTTCTTCCTCCGAATTCAGGTCAGGCTTTTGTTGGCGTAAACGTTGTGGGACTTTGATCGCTCAACTAAGGAGTAAGATCACTTCACCTACGGTATGATCCGTTATCTAGGCAGGAGTTCTTATAAAATTTGGAATCTACGGCATTTTAAGATTCTCAATACCCATGTTTCCCGAAGCGACACGCACCATATCCATCGAAAGATCTTCCTCCTCTCTTTATCTAGGTTGAGCAAGCTTGGCATCTTCATATCAAAAAGTTAGAGATAGTAAGGAACAACCAGAGCCCATTGTTATAGACTACTTCTGAAAAAGGGAAACTCAATCCTCTGGCGCTGGTTAAGATTCTAAGTTTAATGTGATATTCATTCCCAGGGCCTGAAAGGAGCCCATAAAACCATCATGGTCCAACATAAAAACAGATTGAATTATATTTATTGATACTTCCTTAACAGCAAAGACTATGGACCTTGAGAGTCTCATTCAATTTGAAAGACCTAATCAAATTTGACCAAATTTGGTCTCATTATGGGTAGAGGGGAACCCTTTTTCACCCAAAACTCAATCAGGGTCTCATTCAGGTGATAGAGTGGGTGAAAGTCTTCACTATACGACTTATTTTTTTCCTTTTAAAACAAACAAAGAAGAAATTTCAAATTGTTTCCCGTATAGAATTGAAATGATAACAAAGGGCAAACAGTTTGACGTTTTTTTTCTTCATGAACGTCTTTTAATTTTCTGTGTGGATGTGTATGATAGTTATACGTCTTTTAGTTTTCCGTATGTGTTTATTTTGGCTTCTCACAGCTAACAATTTGTCGTAGGTTCTATATTTTCAAAAAAAAAAATAATAATCGTTGTCCAACGGCTAGAAAAGGTTATATTTTCTTCCAACATCTATCATTTCTTCTTCTCTACAATTCACCCAAGTTCTATCCTATTAACAACAAGTAGATCTACGCCAGGGGATTTCTTTTCTACTTCAATTTATCCAAATTTTGCTTCTCTCTTCAACCCAATTTTTTCCTTTTCTACTCTTCATCCCAATTTTCTCTCTTTTACAACATCATGTCTACTTCAAGACTAAAAAAATCTAGAAAGCAATAAGTAAATTTTACCACCGAAAAACATATCGCACTTTGTGAAGCACATATCACAATTACGGGTGATGGTAGCATAGATATGGGGCAACAAAAAAATAGATATTGGGATAGAATTGTTCCATTATTTGAAGAGAAAACCAATGGAAATCCAAATGGTAGGAACAAAGAAAATCAAGAAAATCGTATATGCAGCATCAAAAAAGAATTAAACAATTCACTTCAATTCTTGAAAAACTACATCGAGGAAAGAAAAATAGTTGGGCACCCAAAAACTTGGTGATGATTTTTATTTATTTGATTCGATTATGTTTATTTATTATGAATACGCACTAATGTTATACAACAATACATATAGCATGTCAAGGTGAAAACTAGATTTACATTGAAACCGGTGAGAGCTACCATCACTAAAATATAACAACTGAAAATAGATTGATATCAATGAGATTTGTGACTGTAAACTTTTAAATTTTGACAGTGGTATACAACAATACATGACAAGTAGCATGTCAAGGTGAAAGCTAAATCAATGTTGTTACATATCGGATTTCGGTTCGTATCGGTCGAGGGCGATACACTGGTACGCCGGTATATCGGGGAAATTTCGGTTCAAATATCGGTGAAATATCGGTTCATATATTTTATACCTATAATTTTATGAAAAAATACTAGTTCACATTTTATAATTATAAATATATTTTAACACATTATAACAAACGTTTTTTCACAAAGTTTAGAAAGAAAAACTAGTAATCATCTAAAATATATAGATCCATAGATTTCATACAAAGTTCAAACTGGAAACATAAGAAAAACAAGAACAACTTCAAAGTTCATCTTCTAAAATGCTAAGGTCAACTTCACATGGATGAAAAATGTAACGATATGGCATTTTTCCATAACTTTTTTTTGCAGGGCATTTTCCCGATGGAACATGCATTTTTGGGGTATTTTTCCAATTGTCCCATAAATAAGTTCCATATTTTAACCCGTTTAAGAATGGAATTAGATATATCAGTACTAAAATTAATCTATCTTTAGCTGGAATTGTTTGAGTTTGTTGATATGGTGATGATGATGATGAGGCCATACATGTTGTTGGGGTTTTCTTTTTCAATGGGGGTGATGGGATAAAGTTGGGGTTTTCATGAAGGAATTGTGGGTTTTATAATACTTCCAGCTTATGAGCTGAACTGAACTGAAAGCAAAGTATCTAATACTTCCAGTTCAATTGTCCTCTAATACTATAAGCAATGAAGTGGAGGAGTTCATTACTTATAGTAACTTCATATGCATAGTTCATTGCTTATAGTAAGTTCAACCCAGAGCTAGTGTTACAAAGCAACAGAAATCTAACTTAGCTACCAACATCAATATTGTCTAACAAGAGGCAATGTATTAATTCAAAATTGTTTTAAATATAAGGAGAAATGTAAATACAAGAGAAAATAAGAACATCATACCTCCAGGACCATCCACATCCCATTGAATGTATTTTTTTGCCCGCTATTAACCTCGCCTACGAGCATCCACAGTGGGACGATCATATCCAAAGAGTAAAGACTAAAAAATTTGATTTTTACTCCGCCTGAAATGCAACGGGAAGGGATTAAAATTTGATCTGGCGTAAGTCTAAACAACCGCCTGGAGTTGGGAGCATATACAAGTATACGTCTGTTGAAATTGTGTTTTACGGGCGTACGCCTGTGAAAACGTTTGGTTGGGGCGGACGCGGGATAAAAGCTCGGTGGGAGACGCAACCCAAAAGAACGTTTGATGATAGACGCACGCTTAAAGGCACGCCCCAGCGGTAGGCTTGTGTTTATCCGAACGCCTCATGGGGCGTTATCCTAGCAACACGCCCGGTAACTTTACTACTCGTGCAGCTGGTACGTGTTTCAAAGAAGACGGGCGCTCGCTTAAGGTTACGCTTGACTCATCAGGCGCTTCTTTATCCATACGCGCGTCTCACCAAGCGTTTGTCTGGGTGAATGCCTGATGGGGCAGAGACTTTTATGTTCGTTCTCCTCTCCATATTTTCCAGACTCTCCTGAACACCTCCAACAGACGCATTCCCCTCAAGCGCCTACCACACCACTTCAAGCAAAACCGAATTCTCCCTCCACTTCCAGCTTAACCTTTTTTCAAATTTGCAAAAGCTAGTAAAACCGTGGCAGATTTGATACAAAGTAATCTAAGTTAGGTTTATTTCAAGGCAAGGTAATAAACTCAAACTTTATATGAATTTTAATGGATTTCTTATGTTTAGATTATGATTTATTGTATTGTTTTGTTAATTAAATTTGTATATATATGTTTAAAGATTAAAAATCTGATTATGAAATAGACATATTAGGTTTTACAAATTGTAATTTTGCAATTGGGTATAATTCTAGGGTTTTAGAAGTTGTAAATTGGGTATAAAAAATTGATGAGAATTAATTATTGATTTGAATTTAGAATTGATTAAGTTGTTGGTTAATTTGAGTTGGGTTGTGGTTAATTTTAAGTTCTTGATTAATTGATTTGATAAGATTGTTTATGAAATTTGGGAATTATGAATGTTTATGTTCCTTTTATAATGATTGTTTATGGAATTATAAAATTAGGGTATTATGATGAATTTTTGTAAAGTTGATGTTGATTAGTAGTGGAATATTTTGTGAATCATGAATTTTGTATTTTGGATGATTTATGAATGTTTGTACATTTGATTATCTAATTAGAGGATTACTTTTTTAATGATGAAATTTGTATTTTTGTGGATTTATGGATTAATGTAAAGTTTTATATTTGTGCATTGTGAGGATTACTCTTGATTTTGAAACTTGTATGTACCGTTTGCACAGATGTTGAGCAATGTCACGGCGAGTTTCGTTAGTCGAAAAAAGAGGAACAAGAAAGCTAAAATTGATGAGGATCCAGAATTAGACCCTACTACTGAAGATATGGTCGATGTTCCCGGGTTGGCGAACTACAGTGTCGTGGAAGATGCTCAGAGTCACGCTTCGACAAATATTACATATTCAACCGATTCAAAATTCAAGTATTTACATCGTGGTTCCCTCAAATCGGTCATTCAGACCTATGCATGTATTACAAAACACAACCCTAGGGTTAAATACATTATTGAAAAGGCAGGATGGGACCGTTTATTGACCATGGATGTAGTAGATTCGTCACATGCATTGATCGAGTACATTGTTGAGCGTTTTTGGAATACTACGAACACTTTTTACTTCTCCTTTGGTGAGATGGGGTTCACACCGCTTGATTGGGTCATGTTGACAGGATTAAGTACTGGTGTTGGTAGTGGTATTCCGTATGACTCGGCGAAGTACCAATTTGAATATGTTCGGGCGCATATTTTTCTGGAAATTAAAGATAGTGAAGTTTGTAAAAGAGAACATATTCCCGCGCAGTGGGTTTCAGATACAATTACAGTTGTATTTTTGAGCACATATTTTAATCCAGGAACGTTGGTTGCGGAAAACTATATTGATGCTGGATGATTAGCTTCTTTTGAGGATCTCAATGCAGTTGGCAATTATGACTGGGGTAGTGGTGCTTTGGAGAAATTGTAATCCGGACTCGTCGTATCTGGAAGGGGTTCCAAATATTGGAGGTAAATTTCTTAGTTCTATTTATATTTCCTTTAAATGTTTATTTGTTGGTAATTTATTTATTTGGTTGGTTGTATTCACATTCTAGTTTTGGGGTACGAATATCTGGGCATATGTCAACCAAAGAACCCAAAGAGTGAGAGTGAAGCAGTGTGGCCTAGAAGTTCTCGGTGGGAGGGTACAAGAAGGAAGAGTATTGATATTGTTCGCTCTAGGACTTTCTTAATCAGTTGACTGTAGACGATGTGACCTGGCAACAATGGGATTCCGCCATCTTAGCCCTTGACACTGATATTAGACGGAAAGCATCAGAGCTCTCAGAGAAAAGGGTTATATTTTCTTGGCTAGGCATTGTGAGTTGATAATTTATTTTGAAAGAATTGTCTTTATTTTCTTGGATTTTTGGATAGTTAATTGGTTTATTTGTTGATAATAATTTTCTTTGCACAACATAACGTGTACCTCGATGAACGGTGTTGGAGGCAAAACCATTATACTTTTAGCGTTCCCATGAACCCACCTACTCGTATTAGCAACCTCAACAATCACGAAGCTAATGAGCTGAGGGAAAACGATTTGGTCCCTGCAACTGAATTAGTGCATGTTGTTACGTATGATTTGTATATGGAGTACTGGCGACATGTAACTAACTTGCAGAAATATGCCACCAAAGTCGATTGGGAGGTTGAAACATACGGGTATGCTGGTGACCGTATTAAACACAACATCCAAGAACCTAATGAACATGTACCCATTCCGCCTCAACAACAATTGTCATACGTAAGTATACAACAAACCTTATTTTTTTGAATAGATAAAAATGCGTGAGAATGTGATTTTTTTTTTTTCATAACAGGTCGAAGCTTATGGTCTGGTTCAACAATATGCTGATTTTACGCAATAGTTTCATAAGTTTACGTTACATGAAACGAAAGAGAGGATGGATTTTATCATGGCAAAAGATGAAGAAATACGGGCCAAAAAAATCACATCAACAATTTGGAGTTACAGCTGGCCCATTTTTATACGCAACAACCACCCCTTGGGTTGGGCACTTTTTCTCAAACTATGCCACCACAAATGTGGAAAACCATGGGTCAGGGATCATCATCAACAATGCAATCAGTTAATTACACATCGAGATCATCTTTGCCTCCTTTTATGCCACCGCGCTCAGCGCCTGGGAATTAAGATACAGATGGGTAGTCTTTCATTTACATTGTATTTTCATTCGAACAGACATTTATTATCTTTGATTTATCTTATATCTGATTGGAATTGTCATTTCAAAAGACTTTTCTTATCTTAATATGCCTATAATTTGAACACTCGATTCTCCAATTATACAAACCAAAACTGCAAACATCATCAACCAATGACATACTATGAGAATAACAATCACTATTATGCTTCTTGTTCTTCTATTCCTCCTCCTTCTTCTTCTTTTTCATCTGCTGATGATGATAATAATAGTTTGTACTCATCAGACAAAGATTTAGTTGCATTGAGCCAAAATAACCAAGCAATCACTTTGGGATTGATCATTTCAAGTATGAACTGGCCACATACTCGTATCCAAATACCAAGAGAATGTGAGGTCGGTGCAATACTTCTCTGGAAAGATTACTTTTGTAGAAACCCTACGTTTTCACCTAATGTATTCGTAGAAGATTTAGAATGTGGCGAGAATTGTTCAACCGTATTTTAGGAGATGTCGTATCAGTAAATAATTATTTTGTTCAAAAAAAAAATATTGTTGGCAATCCTAGATTAACCCCTCATCAGAAAGTTACAGCAGCAATACGAATATTAGCTTATGGATGTACGGCCAATGCAATAGATAAGTACTTACGCATTGGAGAAACCACTGTTTTCGAAAAAACTCGGAGGTTTTGTAAGACGATTGTGCATTTGTATGAGAAAGAATATTTGCGCACACCAACTGAGCGTGATGTTGAACTGTTGATTAATGAGAACAAGGATAGGGGATTTCCAGGGATGCTGGGTAGTGTAGATTGCATGCATTGGAAATGGGATAAATGCCCATCGGCAGAATCAGGAGCTTTATGCTGCGTACAAGGGGAGTGAAAGTATTGTGTTAGAGGCAGTTGTGTCATATGATCTCTGGTTTTGGCATGTATTTTTTGGTATGCCAATGTGACGAATCGTTCTTATATTCTTAAAAAGCTTATCAACGGGAAAGCACCCTCAATGAACTTTGTTGTAAGCGGACATCAATATGATATGGGATATTATCTTGGTGATAGAATATACCCAGAGATTGTTACTATTGTGATGTCTATTAAACATCCAGATTCCCAGAAAAAACTGATATTTTGAGCAATGCAAGAGGGTTGCCGAAAAGATGTAGAGCGAGGCTTTGGTGTACTGCAAAATCTATTTGCCATCGTCAAGCAACCTGCAAGAATGTGGAATCCAGACGTACTTGCATATATGATGAAAATTGTTATCATTTTACATAATATTATAGTGGAGGATGAGCGTCTACCCAGTGATTGGCTACATGAATATGATCAATGCCGCAACCATGCACCGGTAAATATTTTGAGACAACATACTGCTGAACTTTCGAGAATGAGAATTGAGCAACGCCGACGTGCAGTACACAATAAAGATACGCATGTTCGTTTGCGAAATGACTTGATCGAACACTTATGCTTAAATTTTTGCGACGAATAACAATTTCTAAACCATGCGGATAGGTTTTGTAGGTATATCTCTTGTAAACCCGCCCGAGACACCACTCGGCGGCTAGGGGCACCTAGGGGTTTAAAGGCTTGATGCACATGCTAAGTGCAGCCGCGATGCCTGCGAAAGTGAGTTTAGGTCTACTTTTAGCTCTTGTATTATCAATATGCTTACTACGTTGTAATGAATAAATTAACGGAAGTATTGTAATTAACCAATATCACTTATTCAGGACAACAATACATCAGTAGATGTTAAGATATCTCATTTTCGCTGGAGTCGCGGTTGCACTTAACACGTGCAACAAACCTTTAAACCATTAGGTTTCCCCAGCAGACGAGTTATGTCTCGTGAGGGTTTACAAAGAAACATACCCACAAAACCTGTAATCAAACCTTCAACGAGTGGTATGAGGGCTTCGATGAAGATCTAAACATCTTCGAAGAACAATCAACACAAAAGGGTTGTATTTTTCCATCACCTTTATGATTTCGAAACGAGGTTGGTACCTGAAATCTGAACGTTTCCATCTTCTCCATTCCTCTAGAAATCTGGCAACAACTTCGTCATCAGTTTCATTATTAATTCTTCTTTCATTCACCTTAGCGGTTAAAGTTGAAAATTGTAGTATTTCCCTACATACTTCCTGAAATCGATAAAAAAGGCCTGCTCTGTTCCGGTTATTGGGGTTACCGGTTTCATTACAGAAGTTAGCATGGATATGTTCTAACAATTCCATGCTCATTGAATCATTCATCTGACGTTCATGACCCCTTGCTAGATAATATAATACTATGTTTCGACAAAGAGATAAATCTTCCTCTATGATAAAATTCTCGGCATTCATACTAAAATTTTCGTAAGCCATAGTTATGAAAAGGAGAGACAAAAATAATCTTTGTATTAGGTTATTTGAAATGGGGAAGGTGTGGTTTCCAAACGGGGACGAAAGGGTATATATATGGCCTTTTTTGAATAGAAATAATTTTCCAATAGATTTGTAAAAGATTAAAGCATGATATTTAAAGAAGTGACGACATGTTCAGTTCCAGCGTAGTGGGTTATTAATAGCAGTTTATTCAAAGGTAGGATGTGTTTCCCTGTGGACGCCTAATTATGAAAGGTGTTTGGTCCGGGTGCAATGACTAAAGCATGATATAGAAAGAAGTGACGAGTCACTTTTTTCTATAATGGTGAGTCCATAATAACAGTCTATTCAGTGGAATCCAACGTTTCAATTATTTACTTTGTCAATCTGAAAAATTTAAACAATCTCACTTATCTACTCATGTAGGAGAAGAGTAGATAGGCTCGTATCTTGAGTGTGTAGTCTTGCATCATAATGATGTTAATGCGAAAAAATGAGTGCTTGGTAGTTCTTTTTCATCTAAATTACTTAATTACTCGAAATTTAAAGTTTTCATGAATTCAAGGAAAAGGTACATTGGAAGTTCATTAAAATTTAAAATAACACTATTAATTCAAAACTAAACTAGAAATTTTAACCTCTAGCTACTTATCTGATAAATAAATATATAAATCATAAAAGTAGAAATTAAAACTGCCAATCCATCAATAATCCAAATAATTAAGGTTTCAACTAATCCGAGAAGGCTTTAATCCTGACTTCTCTTTCTCTGCAAAATGTCAGCCTTCCTAAGTTCGATGTACTCTTTTGTTACGACATCCAACCCGGAGACATCCATCATCATTATGCGAAACTCGTCGTCTGCTTCTTTCTTTGCGTCAAGTTTTTCTTTCCTAGCTTGTTTTGCTGCAAACTTTGCCGAAGACTCAGCTAGTTTTGCTGCAAACTCGGATTCTCTCTGCGACATCTTCATTTTTGTTTGTTCTGTATAATTGGTGTTGAAGTTTTGTTGCTCTTTAATAATTATTTTCATCATTTCCTGTTGGCCACTAGATTTTTCTCTCCCTGTTTTCTTCAGTCGTTTCGCCTCTTCTTTTCCCATATGATGTTTATATGTCTTAGGTATATCTCTTATTTCTTCATCGCCACTGGAATGGTCTTTGCTTGTTTCCAGTCTTTCCCGGTCTTCCTCGCCACTTTCAGTTACTTCTTTAGCTTGTGATGAATCGAAAACAGTTGTCGATTGTCGTGAATATTTGATATTTTCTAACATAATTACGTAGCACTCTTCATGCTTAAATATTTTTTTCCACCATTAGCTTCCTTGAAAATCTTCCTTACTTCTTGAATCTGTTATTTTTTTAAAAAAGTTTAGTGGACGATATACAATTCAAAACAAT
This sequence comes from Papaver californicum, assembly GCA_023531435.1. NCBI lineage: Eukaryota > Viridiplantae > Streptophyta > Magnoliopsida > Ranunculales > Papaveraceae > Papaver > Papaver californicum. The sequence goes on from JAJJMC010012129.1 coordinate 3,725,252, forward strand.
AATAAACGGGACAAAATTAAACGAGTACTTTCCTTTGTTTCGGGGGACCATCCAGTATGGTGTTCACGTTCCACTTCCGCCTATTTTGCAGAGTAAAGCGCCACATCTTTACTTATTCCCTGAAATCGTTTCTGGATGGAGGTCCAAGTGCGCCCCGGCATTGTAGGTATGGCTTCTTTCATCCCACTTAAGATGTGATACCATAATTTTTCTTTTGATTGATCGGAACCAACACTACAATCTTGAGATATTGATAAATGAATTCTACACATCGTTTCATCTTCAAATGTAGTAAAATTTGGACCTCCTGGTTTTGGTGCCATAATTCTAACTGATTTGAAAGACAAATATATGAAAAGAACGAAATTTTTCTCGTAAACAAATGAAATGGAAATGGGTTAGTAGTATATGAAATACTCAATCAACCAATTCATTTATAGGTGTACCAAAATATAGCCGTTATAACGGTAACAAATCTCAACGTTTATCTCAACGGTTAGAAGAGGCGCTCGCTTAGAATCACGCCCCATACACAGGCGCTCGCTTAGCGGCACGCCCCACACTCAGGCACTCTCTTAGAATCACGCCCACAACATGTGTTTTCTTAGCCAGACGCCCAACACGAGCGTTAATCTAGGCGTACACCTGATTATCAAGCGTGTTTCTGGCGTTACGCCCCGTTGGACGTGCTCTTGGGTGAACATTTCATCAGGAGGCATTCTGGTTCACGCCTGACAAATGAAACGCACGTCTAGTAAACGCCTGGCACCAGACGGAGAGCCAGCGTCACGCCTGGCACCAGACGGAGAGCCAGCGTCACGCCTGGCACGATACACACGGCTAGGTTAACGCTCCACCATAATATGGTTTGGTCCAGTTCTGGGATCATTTTTGATCCCAAACAATAAAAATACCGGACCAAAACACAAATTTGTCATAGCACTGTGATTGATTTTGGGTAGACCAAAGACCAAATTTGGTTTTGGTCCATGAATTTATAGTCCCACCCACATCTCCCAAAAAAAGGATATAACCTTCGATAATATCTTTTCTTTTTAATATAAAAACAGGGAGACCCTAAAGTTATATATTTAGGTTTCTGGTTTCATATACCTCTGGTAAATGTTTAAGTGGCGTTCAAAAAGGAATTGCATACCCAGTCATACATAGGACTTCTAGTTTACTGGTTACACTATTTCAAAAGAAGGAATCCTAGTTAAGTTTTTGACTCCTTTCATACACAAAAAGAACCTAGTGGTGTTGCCTTCTTGCAACATATACATTCTGTTTTTTGTATCTTGTTTATATTCATCCTAGCAACTTCAAGAACTTTCATATTGTGTCCCTCAATTTGTACCATTTCCAGGTCCAAGTTTTGAGTCCATTTGATTGTCTGTGAAACTGCTTTTTCTTCTAAGTTTCCCTGGCTTGTTCCTCCAACGAAAAAAACACTTAGCTCCTGAATATGTGCCTTCGTAATTTGATACAGTTAGAGCGATTCCGGAAGACTGATTTCCCATATTCCTAGCAATTGCACTATTTATTTTTGTGACTGATAGACACATTTTAGTGTCTAAATTGCACCTTAATTTCTAGTGAGTTAGTATTCGATTTTGTGTTTATTTACGTGTTTTTATGCTTTTGTAGGTACATTAAAAGAATAAAGATTTGTGAAAAAATTGGCTCAAAAAGTGTTCAAAGCACCCGGGAAAATGGATCAAGGCACCCACACTTTGGATTGGGGCACCCTTGGATCGGGCTGAGCTGTATCGGGTCAACCCAGCGAGTCAACCCAGCAAGCTGGATCGGGCCGAGTCGCTGGTTAACTCATCGGGAAGTCCTGTTACAAACAGGAAAAGGATTTGGGTTCGATTTTTGGGTTGTTTTCGGCAATTAAAGATGACCCATTGCGATTA
>JAJJMC010012129.1:3732167-3750329 GCA_023531435.1 Papaver californicum
CAAGTTCGAGAATCGAACCTCTTTTTACCACTTTTAAAATTACATCAGTGACCATGATCTCAGGGTTAATACAGTAATTAGAATTGACTATAGGAATTTCATTCTTCTTGTCTAGGTGTTGGATACTTCTCTTATTATCCTTGACTAGTCTAGTGATAAAAACCTTAGTTCTACCTACGTCAGGTGTAATTTTTCTAAACACCTTATCACATATAGTTTCCAAATTCCCCATATTATTGTTGCCATAATTTCTGGCCAACTCAAATTTCCTATCTATGTAGTATACTCTCTAAATAACCAATCCTGAATCCATATATTAAAATGTACCTGTCCATTCAACAAAAAAACAAGGTTTAGCCCAATGATGGTAAAGATATATAAAGTAAATTGACATTGCATAAAGATATGAGTTAGTGTTTCCTCATTTTCCCCACACATGGGGAAAGTTTCATTTATTGTCGGTAGAATTCTTGCAATTCCTTTATTTAGTAGCAGGATATCATGTGCACACTTCCAAAAAAATATCTTTATGCTTGGTATTATGTTCATGCTCCATATATTTCTCCAGAACTTCTCACTCAGATTGTTTGTTGTGTGACCACTTGTAATTATTTGGTTGTACAAAGATTTTGTTATGAACACTCCAATTGGATGAAGAGCCCATTCCAAAGTATCCTTTTGATATTTGTTAACCTTTATTTTCTACACCTCCTTTCCCCATTAACTCTCCATGCAGGCCTCCAGCTTGTCAGCGTCATATTTCCAAGTTGTATCATGATAGATTATTAGATCTTTGACGAAGATAAGATCCCTTATGACGAATTCTTTGGCTGAAAGTTGGTTTTCTGATTAGGACACCACAGATCTTCCCATATCCTAATCTGATCCCCACTCCCCACTATCCATCTGGTGTTATTTTTGATATATGCCACCTCTTTGTTAATATTCTTCCAACCCCATGAAGCTGACTCAGGGCATTCCTTCTGTATGTTTAGTATTCTCTTGTTGGTGTAGTACTTAATCTTCATCAATGTTTCCTTTAAAGAATCTGAGGATCTTACCAATATCCATATAATTTTTGCTAACGTTGCAATATTAAAACTCTTTAAATTAAGGAAACCAATTCCTCACATGGACTTTGGTTTGCAGATGCTCTGCTAAGCCTTTAAATACACCCCTTTGCTTCCATTGTCTTGTTTTCCTCAAAAAAAATCCTTATGTATCCTGTCAAGCTTGTTAGAAATATTTTGGAATATTAAAGCAATTCATCTTGTACATGGGCACCGTAGAGGTACCACTATGTATTAGAGTATATTTAGTTGCATAAGACATATTATTAGCTTTCCAATTCTGTAACTTATTTTCCATTCTTTCAACCGCAGTTTGAAAGGACCCAAACTTAGAAGTATGGGTGAAAAGAGGTGAGCCTAGGTATAGGTCATTAAGTGATATTCTACTCACTCCCAAGATGTTGATCACACTATCAATAGTGTTCCCATGAGTGTTTTGGCTAAAAAGAATCCCAGACTTATCAAGGTTTATCAGTTGTCCAAATATTTTATTAAAGTCATCAAACAAATTCAGGATACTATTACTCTCATATGTGCTTGCTTTCTAAAAGACTAGCAAGTCATCTGCAAACAACAGATGGGAAATAGGTGGAGCATCTGCCCCAACCTTGATACCATGGATTAGTCCAATCTCCTCAGCACTTGATATTGCTCTGGAAAGGACCTCCATGCAAATGATGAACATATAAGGAGACAATGGGTCTCTTTGTCTCAAACCCCTAGAAGGGACAAATTATTTTCCAGGTATACCATTTACCAACACAGAAGCAGAAACAGTACTGATACACTGGTTAACGTTAACCAGGGTGCAACAATTTAGACTAAACCCAAGTGTTTTCATAATGTTTAAAAGGAAGCCCCATTCAACTCTGTCAAATGCATTTGACATATCGATTTTAAGCCCAATTAGGAGATTCTTGCCTCTATGAGCTATCATTATATGAATTAGCTCATGTGCAATAAGAACATTATCATATATCTGTCTACCATCTATGAAGACAGCTTAGTAATGAGATATATCAGCTTAGGCGGGAGAGTTTTCAGTCTATTTTCCAGAGTTTTAGAGATAATTTTATAAATAATGTTGCTCACACTTATTGGTCTATAGTCACTGGCAGACTGTGGGAACTCAATCTTAGGTATCAGTGAAATAAAGGTTGCATTAATCTCTTTTAGGATATGACCAGATACAAAAAATCTTTTGACCATTTGAAATACATCAGCACCAACCGAATCCCAGTTTTTTTGGAAAAATCTATGAGTAAAAGCATCAGGTCCAGGGGACTTATCAGGTTGCATAGAGAAAGTTATCTGCCTGATTTCCCTTCAAGGTAGGAATGTTTGTAAACATAATATTCTCTTCATAGGTGACCACTTGGTTGAGAAATTTTAAGGAGTTGTCATCAAAAGAAGCATTTGAAGTAGTCTCCATTCTTTGGAAGTGCTCAGTGATAGTGTTTGTACCAATGTGCCAAGATGTCCCCCTTCTGTCTTATGTTCATTGTCTTATTTCTATGGTTGGGTGTTGAAATGGCTTTTTCTAAATTGAATTTGGTTGTTTTTATATTTGTTCTAATACCCCCAAAAGAATGTCTATTCCCTCTTCTGATACCTTGTTTGGGGTTGCTTAACTTTTTTAGCAGTTTGTAAGCATTGCTTCTTGTAACAGGTATACTCCAAGTCTTGTTTATGATATTTATGCATGATGGTTCCTGAAGCCAAATTCTCATGACCTTGAAAGGTTTATTGGTGAGTAGTCAGAAGCATTGCCATCAGATGTTTAATGGTAGCATGTTTGTTAGCTTCTAGAAATTCATTATTGGATAGGGCCCTATCCAGTCTAGCTCTACCAATCCTTCATTATCTATTCCTTTTGACTAAGTATATATGTATCCAATGTATCCCAGATCATTTAGCATTCCTCTGTCTATCAACTTCTTAATCCCATCTGCCTTTGTTCTATTAAAATTTCCTCCCCTCTGTTTCTTATTAGAACTAAGAGTAAAATCATGTCACCTAGCACAATCCACTCCTTAATTTCGAAATGGGTCATGCTTGTGATGTACTTCCAGAAAGCTAACTTCCGGCACCATCTAGATGGCCCATAAACACATGAGATAATAATTTCCTTTTTGTTGGTGGTATTTCCTTTATAACGATTATGTCTCCTTTAACAAACCATGATATGGATTTTTTCACCTTGTGGAAGTCAGATTCCAGACGAAATTTCATAATGAAAACATTACTCAGGGTTTTGTGTTTATATGGTGAAATGATGGGGTTTTGGTAAGTCTCCAACTAGCAAGCACCGCATTGATGAACTCTCATTGCAATATGGTTTTGTTAGAATTTATCCATCCTATCATTGTTAGGCTTCGATCTATATTTGATTTTGGCAGGATGATACTTTTTTTAATGATGATCATTTGTGGTTCCGAATTTGGCATTATTAGTTTTTCTTCCAGCTGATTTGTGAGTGATGTCATATCTTGTGAAAATGTTTCGGTCATGCTCCAACTGATGATAATCAAGCAAGAAAATAAAAATCATGGTAGTTTTTTAGGGTTGTTTCTGTCTATTGAGATTGAGTTTGAGATTTCTTTTGGTTTTGTGATTTTGAACTGTAAGGTGTGAGAAGTTCCAATCACTTTCCTTGTATATCGTTTTTTCCTTTTTTCCATGGTATTTTCAAATTAGATATGCTAGGAGACCTTCTGATGTAGGAAGGCTGATTTGTTAGTTTTGGGGGCTCTGAGGTGTGACTGCTGGTGTGGCTTTATTTGGTCAGGTATTGCTTTTTGGGTATTGGTGGCTCTGATGGATGATTGCTGTTTGTGTCTAGGGTATGGCCTTGAAAGCATGGTTTTTGATGGACTTTGACATCTTGGGTTTTTCTAGGGTTTTGATGCACCAGTAGATGTTTGTTTTTACTTTTACTGTTGTAGGGTAGGTGTTGGGTGTTGTTTTACATTGAGATTTTGGTGCTGAAAAAATTTCAAAAGTGCTACTTTGTTCCACGTTTACTAGTTGACCAGATCCATATGCAAGGAAGTAGGTTTCGGTCGTCCAGGAGAACCAGAACTGTGTGTATATGACATTCTGCCCAACCAAATATTTCCACCTCCATTTGGGCCTCCAGGTACCCTGCGGAAAGAAAAATAAACTGTTGTGAATGTTGGTCCAAATCAGATAGAGATTAAATCATTTGGGAACCCAGATTAAGTGGGATAGATTTGTAGTAGTTGAGTTGAAACAATTGTGGCCGATTTTTTGGTGGTTGAGTTGAAACAATTGGGAACCCAGATTAAGCGGGATACCACTGGACCCGGAACTAGACCCTATTAAAAAAGACGGTTCCGGATCTGGTTCCTAATTTAGTGGGCCTGAAACCAGACCCAATTAAAAACCTAAATACCCGTCGGGTCGGGTAGTTATTGGGTCTTTGAAAATCAATTATATTTTAATAAATTTATTTTATCTTCTCTATATTGGTTTGAATCTAATAAATTTTATATGAAGTTATTTTTATATCTATATATAAATGTTCTAATTAAAAATTAAATCTAAGAAAAAAATTGAAAAAAGAAAAAATCCAAGTAAAAAACTAGACGAAATCTTAACATTTTAAGTAAAACTAACAAAAAAAAAACAACGCAAATTCAGGTACCCGATACCTGTTAGGACCCGAAACCTGATCGGTTTCTAACCGTTCTATCCGTCGGGTACTAATATTGTTAATGGGTCCAATCTTAGGATCCAGATCCAGATCCAATTCATCAGGTTACAATCCGATTTTGGATAATCGGATACCCATTAACAACCCTACTTAAAATATCTTTTATAAACCCACGGGAGATAGAATTATAATCTTATAGCCCAAAAACAGTCTTCCAATTTTAAGATGTTAGTGCACAGCTGAGCTGACTTCACAACCTACGTTGTTACCATAGCTGACTTCACAACCTACGCCATCCTTGACAACCTTGGGTAACAATGTTGTGTGCAGGTCCTGAATGGTGGGTAGGAAGATTAAAAAAAGAAAAGATATCTAGAAAGCAAAAGAAAAAAATGAGATTAAATATCTCAAATCGCTTTTTTCCTCGTTTCTTCCTGTCAGAAAAGGAAAGACGGAGGCTTTCTCAAATCTCACTCATTATAAATACAGTCTACACCTCCCTTACAAAAAAACATAAATATTCCTTCGTTCTCTAATCAAATTTCTTAATCTTCTTTAAAGCTTTACAAAAAAAAAAAAAAAAAAAATCTATACTTTTCAATTTTATCTCTTCATTATCAATGGCATTAGAAACCGGGAAAAAAAGGATTGTTGTCGTTGGTGGTGGAATTGGTGGCGCGTTAGCTGCTAAATCTCTTCAATCTGATGCTGATGTTGTTCTCATCGATCCGTAAGCATCTAATATATGTTCAAAATTTTCGACATACCATTTTTACTTTCATTCTTATAATTTTGTCTGATATTTTTGGGTACTTTTGATTTGGAAATAGTAAGGAGTATTTTGAAATTACATGGGCGGGCATGAGAGCAAAAGTTGAGCCTTCAGTTGCGGAGAGGATGGTGATGAAGCACAGGGATTACTTCACAAATGGGCGTCTTGTTATGTCTTCGGCTGTCGGTGCCACAGAGATGGAAATATTAACTGCTGATGGAGAGTCGATACCATATGACTACCTTGTCATTGCTACTGGCCACAATGATTCGTTCCCCAAGACAAAAAGTGAGAGAATTGAACAATATCAAGCAGGTACTTAGCATTTTCATTACAAAACCCTTTGATTATAACTGATCTAATCATGAATTTACATATATAGTCTTCAAATTGAAGTCGATTTCAATCCTTTTTTTATATGACAGAGTACAACAAGATAGAGTCAGCAGATTCAATTTTAATCATTGGGGGAGGGCCAAGTGGAGTTGAACTTGCTGGGGAGCTTGCTGTTGATTTTCCTGGGAAGAAAGTGACTTTGGTTCACAGTAGGCAGAGGTTGTTAGATTTCGTTGGACCAAAGGCTTCTAAGAAGGCTTTAAATTGGTTAATTTCAAGGAAAGTTGAGGTGATTTTGGGTCAATCAGTTGATTTAAAGTCTCATTCAGATGGAGATAAAACGTTCAAAACATCAACCGGAGAGACAATCTTAGCAGACATCCACTTTCTTTGTGTAGGAAGGCCGTTAGCTTCATCATGGATGAAAGACTCAGTATTTGAAGAGGCTCTAGATGCTCAAGGAAGGGTGATGGTTGATAAACACTTAAGGGTGAAGGGTCACAAAAATGTCTTTGCTATTGGAGATATTACTGACATTCCGGTATAAGTTAAAACTTTACCTGTCAATTTATTATCATGAATATAGAAGTTCCATTAACTTAATCATGATCTTCTTCAAATTGAACAGGAAATGAAACAAGGGTACCTGGCACAGGAGCATGCTCTATTAACAGCTAAGAACATCAAGTTGTTGATGGATGGAGGAAAAGAAAGTAAGTTGAGAAGTTACAAAGCTGGTTCAGATATGGCAATTATTTCCTTAGGTAGAAGAGAGGCTTTGGCTCAGTTCCCTTTTGCCACTCTTATTGGATGCTTTCCTGGATTAATCAAATCCAAAGATTTGTTTATTGGGAAGACAAGGAAGACAATGGGGGTTTGATCTTCATAAGATTTCTGTACATTATGAAGGTTATTCATGTTTTTTTATCGCTTCTGCATTTTATTGGGTATCTTGAGAATAGTGTGGTCATTTTTTATTTTAAATTTTCAGTCGGGCCTGAAATGAGAGTTGTTTGTTGTATTGTGGTTGGAAGAGCTGTGAGATTTTTATAAATAATCAGTGTTGTATTGTGGTTGTAAGAGCTGTGACTGTGAGATTTATATATTAATCAGTGCAAATTGTGAATTTGGTGGCATTTGGGTTTAACTCAGAAACAACACTGCTGGAAAAGCATAGGGCCTGAAGAAAACAAGTGCTTTTGAGATAAAACTCAGAACCACTAACTTCTACTATTAGTTTAAGGTTTCACTAAATTTGGTCAAAGATGAAAGCACCAAAAATAGTAGAGTATGTATGACCTTTCTCAAAGACAAACATTTTAAAAGTTGAAGATTTGAAATAGCTGTCAACCAGTTAAAGTAGAAAAGCTAAAATTCTATGCATAATATTATACACTTTGTAGAATAGCTTAAAAAACCAAGTTTTTGCTTTACACCGTCACTACGAGGTAGGCACTATTTCCCTCTCTTCATGTGATGATCTTCTTCTGCATCAAATTTATTCAAGTGTGCTCAATCATCTCTAGTTGGTTTTGTTTACAATCTCTTCATGTGATGATCTACTCTTTTTTTTTTTTTAGAATCAAATGCTAACCAGTAAAGCTGCCTGTGGTGGCTGATGGTTAGACCCAAATTTGACAATGCTTTCCAAAATGTCACTAGGCTCAACTCAGGTTCACAACATTAACACTAAGTCACTAAGAGTATTCACAGTGGGATGATCAAATCCTGGACCAATCCTAAATTTGATCTTTGGTCCGCCTAAAATGGATTACAGTGGTGCGATTAAATTTGGATTTTAGTTCACTTTTGTTACTGTTTTGGATCATTTTTTATCCCATAACTGGACCAAAGCAGAATATGGTGGAGCGTGCAGCTAACCGTGCGTCTCGTGCCATGCGTGACACTGGCTCTCCGTCTCGTGCAAGGCGTAATGCTAGACATTCGTTTCATTGATCCAGGCGTGAACCAGATTGCCGCCTGATGAAGCGTTCACTCAAGAGCACGTCCAGCTGGGCGTAAGACCAGAAGCACGTTTGGTATTCAGGCGTTCACTTAGAGTAACGCTCGTGTTGGGCGTCTGGTTAAGACAACGCTTGTTGTGGGCGTGTGTCTAAGGTAACGCCTATTTGTAAGCATTATCTAAACTAACGTATGTGTGTGGGGCGTGATTCTAAGTGAGTGCCTCTTCTAGTAGCCATTGAGATTTGTTACCGTTGATTTCTTACCGTAGCTATATTTTGGTATACCTATAAATGAATTGGTTGATTGAGTATTTCATATACTACTAACCCATTTCCATTTCATTTGTATACGAGAAAATTTTTGTTCTTTTTCATATGTTTGTCTTTCAAATCAGATAGAATTATGGCACCAAAACCACGAGGTCCAAATTTTACTACATTTGAAGATGTAACGATGTGTAGAATTCATTTATCAATATCTCAAGATTGTAGTGTTGGTTCCGATCAATCAGAAGAAAAATTATGGTCTCGCATCTTAAGTGGGATGAAAGAAGCCATACCTACAATGTCGGGGCGCACTTGGACCTCCATTCAGAAACGATTTCAGGGAATAAGTAAAGATGTGGCGCTTTACTCTGCATAAGAGGTGGAAGTGGAACGTGAAAACCATACTGGATGGGGCCCCGAAACAAAAGTAAGTACCCGTTTAATTTTTATCCCGTACATTATTGTTTTGAATTATATATCGTCCACTAAACTTTTTAAAAAAAATAACAGATTGAAGAAGTAAGGAAGCTAATGGTGGCAAAATATTTAAGCATGAATAGTGCTACACAATTATGTTAGAAAATATCAAATATTCACGACGATCGACAATTGTTTTCGATTCACCACAAGCTGAAGAAGATTATAAAAGTGGCGAGAAAGACCGGGAAAGACAGAAAACAAGCCAAGACCATTCCAGTGGCGATGAAGAAATAGGAAATATACCTAACACATATAAACATCATATGGGAAAAAAATAGGCGAAAGGACTGAAGAAAAAAGGGAGAGCAAAATCCAGTGGTCAACAGGAAATGATGGAAATAATTATTAAAGAGCAACAAAACTTCAACACCAATTACACAAAATAAACAAAAATGAAAATATCGCAGAGAGAATCCGAGTTTGTAGCAAAACTAGCTGAGTCTTCAGCAAAGTTTGCAGCAAAACAAGTTAGGAAAGAAAAACTTGACGCAAAGAAAGAAACAGACGACGAGTTTCGCATAATGATGATGGATGTCTCCGGGTTGGATGCCGTGACAAAATAGTACATCGAACTTAGGAAGGCAGATATTTTGCAGATAAGAAGAAGTCAAGCTTAAAGCATTCTCAGATTAGTTGAAACCTTAATTATTTGGATTATTAATGGATTGGCAGTTTCAGTTTCTACTTTTATGATTTGTATATTTATTTATCGGATAAGTAACGAGAGGTTAAAATTCCTAGTTTAGTTTTGAATTAATAATGTTATTTTAAATGTTAATGAACTTCCAATGGACCTTTTCCTTGAATTCATGAAAACTTTAAATTTCGAGTAATTAAGTAATTCAGATGAAAAAGAACTACCAACCACTCATTTTTTCGCATTAGCGTGCGTCTATCATCAGACGTTCTTTTGGGTTGCGTCTCCCACCGAGCGTTCATCCAGCGTCCACCCAACCAAGCGTTTTCACAGGCGTACGCCCATAAAACACAATTTCAACAGACATATACTTGTATATGCGCCCAAGTCCAGGCGTTAGTTTAGACTTACGCCAGATGAAATTTTAATCCCTGCCCGTTGCGTTTCAGGCGGAGTAAAGATCATATTTTTTAATCTTTACTCTTTGGGTATGATGGTCCCACCGTGGATGCTCTAAGGCTTTGTAAATACAAGCCAAGACGGGACTTCCCCAATCAAACTTTTGTATTTCTTCTAAATTTTTAAAGTTAACCAACCATCCAAACTTTGCATAAGATCCACTATTTGGTAAAAACACTTGAACAATTAACAATAAAAGAAAACCCCGAATAATTTCTTCCCAAAAGGGTTCCATTCCATCGGTATTTGTTTTTTGAATGTCTTTAACCAATTGGCCAATTGACCTAGTGGAATACCACCACTATGGCGCTTCAAATAACCCTCTACATCAAGACCCTTTTTCCCTACACTTGGATCGTATTCTCTTCAATGTAATCCTTTCCCATTTTTTCGGCTTCCTTTGCCTTATCCCGATCATAAAAAAATTCACAAAAGCTAGTCAAATAATACCCAAGATATAACACAAATTGTTCCTTGTTTTCCTTATACCCTATATAGTCTAGCTTTTATCCAAATCCTACTCATATTCTGGTTAACCAAGAGAAATCATTAGGCGTGAAACCTATTTCAAATGTAGGAAAGTGGAAGATGTTCGTATATTCCCTCCACCGCTCGATAATTATAGCGACAAGTTGTCGATCACCTTTGATCACATCTATCTTAAAAAACCCATCCAATTCACAATCAATAATAACTTTGTTACACTTTTTATATTTACTTACAATCTCGTAGAGTTCATGCATATGGCTCCATCCACCCCTATATTTGACTTTACCATTGTTCTCTGAGGTTTGAGATACCCCTTCCATAGAAGACAATGGAGCAAATCCTAAGTTAACAACTTTATTATCAACCCCCAAATGATCAAAACCTAAGTTCACAATCTACAATACAATCAAGCAAATCAAACATCAACTCAAACAAAATTAGGCTATCTAAATTTGCATTTTCTTCTTCAAACAAAACACAAACAACAAAGATAAAGTAATTGAGAGAAGAAGAGGATACTGATTTTTAAAAAAATTTAATCGAAACTGATTCTTACATTTACTCGATTAGTGTCTTTTGGGAATGAAAAATTGAGAGAGAAGAGAGGAAATTGAGAGAGAAAGGAGAGTTAGGATTTGAAATTAAGAGAGAGGAGATGAAACTGATTTTTGAAAATGAGAGTTCCAGAAATAGTTGGGTAAATTTGAATATTTTTTTAAAAATTTTGGAAGACATAAAGTATGCCGCCTGGTTTGTGTTTTTTTTATTTTAAACCGCCAATTGTTTTCCGTATGGTATTTAAAAAAAATTGGACGGTAAAAAGTATGTCGTATAGAAATTTATTTTAGTTTGAACGGCTACCTGTATGTCGTATAAACTTCTACACTCAATCCCACGGTGGCTTTTTCCCTCCTTCAGATAGACTTTATTTCAATTTGATATGGATAAACTCATTTCGAGTCTATCCTATAGTCCTTGCTCTAAAAAGGAAGACCTCTCAATGGAATATGCTTTCACATTATACTCAGTTGAGCAAGAATCAATCATGCATATTACGGCTGGAGCAGACTGGGCCACCTCATCTCTACAAGAAGAAGAAATATCTTTGTTGAAGGCAAGTAATTGGCCATTAGACAACCTTCTGTCTAGTATCACCATAGCAAAAAATTGCAAGCAACTTGATGATGGTCAACAGCATTAACACATAAGCTCCTTGGCAAGCGTAAAATACAATTGCCAAACCAATGGGAATCTTGGACAAACTTCCACAAACACATGTACAATATATCAACATGAAATATAATACAGCTTTATGGCAAAGGCATCTAGAATCCAAAGTCTCAAACTCATGTCAATATATATGCAACAATGAATCCGCAGATCCATTATTATCTGTAATGTTTTCGATAAACAAGAAATTACTAACTTGTTGTACTAATTAATAATATTCTTAATTTTTATCAAAAAAAAAAAGATTGAGAATTTCAATCAATTTAAGCCCATGTTACCGATGAGATGACAAATAAGTAATGTGCATTTTTAATGTAGCAGCGCCACATCTATAAATAAGCCATAGATGTTCCATCAGTAACATGAGCATCTGGATCAACCATAATGCATCAAACATGATATGTTCCAAGAAACCTATTATTGGGGCTGCCAACCTTGGCTCATAGGGGCTTACAAGATGACAAAACAGGGTCATCTTGAATCCAACTCAAAAAACTTCTATCTTAGTATTTTACATTATACCTAGACTGCCCCTAGATTAATTAGTGCTAAAAGTTTAATTAGCAAATTTAATAAAGATTAGGGATTTATTAGATTTCTAATACGATTTGAAAATCAGAACCAAAATCAATTTAAGCCTACGGCTGGGAAAAATGAACTCCCAGCCATAATAAACTGATACGGCTAGGTAATGCATATAACCCAGCCGTGTAATGGTGTATATGGTTGGGTTTGTAAATATCGACCCAGCCGTAGGTCTAACTTACAATCAAGTTTTTTATTAAACCCAGCCATAAAGAGAAATAGCTAAGTAGTCTACGGTTGGATTTGGTGCTCGAGCCAGCCGTATATGTTAGTTATGGCTAAGAAAAGATGAACTCCCAACCGTAAGAAATAGATACAGCTGGGTAATGCATACAACTCAGCCGTAAAATGGTGTACACGGTTGGGTTTGTGGTTATCAACCCAACCGTAGGTCAAACTTACAGTCAGGTTTTTTATAAAACCCATCTGTAGTGCAAACTAGCTGAGTAGTCTATGGTTGGATTTGATGCTCGAGCCATCCTTATATGTTAGTTACGGTTGGTTTCTATGGTATACCCAGTCGTAAGTGATCCTGAATTTGTTTAATTTTTTTCCAAATGAGTTGAGATTGAACACTAATACTCATTCATTGAAGCTAAGAAGGAAATTTCATAACATTTTTCATTGAAGGGAAGGACATTACAATATTGGAAAAGACATAAAGTAGAAACTAATGTTACATGAAAAGTTAAGAACTAAGTAAATATTGAAATACGAGTCCATTTCCATCAAAACATCATAGAACTCTTGATTCCTGAATTTTTCTCCAAAGACATCCTTATAACGGATCTTCAAAATTTCATAGTATAGTTGAAATGAGCTTAGTGAAGTTATATTTTCTTCACTGTAGATGGTAGGATACCTCTTTTTTGTTTCCACCGTAATCGATCTAAAATTTTCACATCGACTATAGAGTAATTAGAATCTTTCCCTGATGCTTTGGAATGATCTTCCATTTTGATTGTCGTATAACGTGATACAAACTATGAAGATACGGAACCAAAAATTATCTGAGGGTTGATTTAGGTTAATGTTTAGCTCTCGATCAAGTTGTGTTGTGGTCGACCATGCGCGAGCTATGGCAACATCTTCTCTAGTTGTGAACCTAGCAGCCATGGGTTTATTTTTTTTATTATGAATAAATGAAAATTATTTGTTGAGAAGAGAAACAATTTGAGAGGAGAAGTAAATAGGAGGTGTATTTCTTGAGAAGAGAAGAGAGTGTGCTATATTTATAGATTAAAGACCCCAACGGTTGGAAATTTTGAAAAAACCAGCCGTTGGTTGCCTTGGAAATTGTAGCTTTTCTAGAGAATTTAAGCTTTACGGCTAGGAATCATCCTTGACGACCTAGTTGTATCCATGCCTTAGGGTCACTTATGGCTAGGTTAATGCACAGACCTAGCCATAACCAAAACTTAGGATCGCGTACGTCTAGGCCAGTTCATAAAGCTAGCCGTAAACACTAAATGAGGTTTTTCACGGTTGGGTTTTCTAATAATCTCAGTATGGATATGATATGTTATCACAGAAATATATCAATTCCATCGCGGGTAAGAAGGAACTGAAATGCTGGATCAGACAGTGTATCCTAAGTAAGAGAATCATCAAGTAAAAAGTGGTTCCATAACAAAAGTGGCTGTACGCAAGCATTCTCCAGGTAAAGAGGGACCTGCAATCGCTCGTATGAAAGGTGAAGTCTCAAATCTCGAATAAATTGAATTAGCCAAGCGAAGTAAAGTCAGAAGTAAGAATAAATAGCTGAACTTCGTTCAATGTTTAGGTGAAAATGAACCGCCGATCTGATAGCTATGACAGACCTGACCCTTCTGAAGGAGTACTTTCTTTACCAGGTAATCCAGGTCCACTAATAACAAGGCGGATTTCATATGTAAATAATTCTTTTATTATATGTTATTTGAGACCAAAAAGAACAAATTGCAAGCGAAATTTTTTATCGACTACAGGTACGGCACTAGCCAAGCTTGTAATGACAGTAGCTCCCCAGAGAAAGAAGCCTACAACTACCAATAAGTAAACTCCTCATTTGTGAAGAGACCGTAAATTCCATTGTGGAAAGTTTTACGGTTAGTTTGCTGGTCGTATTATAAACTCAAAGTCACTTACGACCAGCATTGAAGCTGAAGCTAGCCGTAAACCTGACAGAATTGTAAGAATGGCATATTACGGTTAGGTTTACAAGACTCGACCTAGCCGTAGGTGACCCTGAATTTTTATTTTTTAACTAAATTTTGTGATGTTTTGCATTGTATTTGGAATCACACAATAAGAAAACCAATTATGATCCATTCAAACTATCTAAATATCCATAAATCCAGAAATCCAAACATAACTAAAAATCCACAAATCCATAATCTAACCAAAGTACTAAATATTCATATCCGCAGCAAAATAAGAAAACTTTCAACCTCGACCTCTTCCTATAGCTTTACCACGACTTCCACCCCGACCTCCACCTTGACCTCCACCTCGACCTTTACCTTGAGGTTAGTTTTAAACAATATCTTCACTTGAACCTAAGCTAGATGAAGAACCAGTGGGAGTACGATTAGGTTTTTCATAGCTATCGGATTCAGACCTGTCTCTCTTGGAACCCCTCGTCTCTTCTTCATCGATGTACCGATATGGATGTGCAGGGAGTCAGGGTCATCTAGTTTTTCAATCTTACCTTGCAGTCGTCTTTGATCATCAACCCTCAACATTGAACCACCATCAATGCAACGGCTCATGTCCTTCACCAACCACTTAGCTCGCTCGACCTATTTTGGAAAAACAAATTGTCTGAATTTTAAATATTTGTACAAAATTTGAAAAACTAGCACAATAAGAAATGTAATAGTTTACGTACCACCATAAGAAATCTCTTCTTCTAATAACTTGTTACCTTCGATGAACTTGGATGTTCCACAATCTTCTCGAAATATGGTATCGCTTCCGCATCCATATTGAGCACAAAAGCATGACCCCATCTATTAAACCATGTCAAGTACTTAGCCTCAGCTATTTTTGTGGCACGAATGTGTTCATACCCACCCATATCAACTTGGTTGGGGGCTCGAATGCGACCGTTTCAATCATCGTCAGACGGGACAGGGTTATAGACCATTCTAACATTATTAATCAAGAGCTTAGAGTTTCCCCTGTCCACTTTAAAGACTTCATCCTCATCGTGAAAAAATTTCTGCACAACTCCAATTTGGCGTAGAGTTCTACGAGGGTTATAAATGATGTACCATGTTAGATGATAGAGTAGTCCGTTATAGGTCTGATAGGTATTTAGAATACCCTATATAAATAAACCGCAATCGCACGGTGTCTACAATGTAGACAACGGCAAGTAGGGTCGAACCCACAGGGAGCCGGGACAATACTGTAATCAATATCTCTAAATCAACTAACCAGAAACAATATTTGGGATTTTTAGAATTACGAATAAAATAATAAAACAAACTCAACTAATAAAATAACTAAACAGAGAGAGTCAGTAACCAGGGTTTTCAGTATCCACCATTATTTCTATTTAATTACTGAAGTGAAACATAACTCATGAATATTCATTTATTGTTCGTTCTATCGACATCACCTATTATATGTATTAGAGTCGCAAATATCACCGAGACACCCTAAGCATGGCGCATCAAAAGTCCTATGTCTCAAGCATACACCATCTAATTGCGTTAGCGAGAAAATAATATGAAACTAACTATAGGTTCATAACTAATATCTGGTTCTTCTAAGCATACCCCATCTAAAGATTTAACCAAAGCATGGAATATCAAATAAGTAGACAAACATATTTGTTATCCTATTAATTTTGCGCATAGGTTGTTGTATTGTACAGAACCAGTGAGGCAACAACTAATTTTTCGTTAAATCAATAAATCAAAATCATGGAATTAATCTATTCAAATCATAATGGTTTGTATCAAATAAATCGATTCAATTGATCTAAAACTGTAAGTGGTTTCAACATTAAACCCTAGCTACAAATTAATTAGAACATGGAGATGGGTTTCTTAAAACCCATAAAAATAATTAATAAGAATAGAGAGGAAGAAGATTAGACCAAATTTCGGACGCAGTCGTCTCCTTCTTCTCTCCTGCCTCTGTTCACTTTCACGCTAACAGCCTCCACTACCTCCGCCTGTACCGAACACCACAAAACCTAAAACAGAAAAGAAGCTCCTGTATCAGCCTCCGTATCCTCCTACTAACCCTAGCTTTCTCCTACCGTACCTAAAACAGAACATCCCCCAAAAGAAATCCTCCTATGTTCCTTATATATCAAACCCCAAAAGTCTTTGACCTACTCCTAGTCTAACACCACTTTAATTCACGTGAATTCTTTTCAGCCTAATAATTCTCTCACTTTTTATTCTATACTCTCTGACTATGTCAGGCTTTGTCTCTTAACTTCCTTTTATTTGCTCACGAGAAATATAGACAGTCTATGCCACGTCCGGACCTAGGCCAACGTCCACTCCTTTCACCAGAGCCCACTCTCTCTTTTAATTCTCCAAAACTCTAAAGAAGACAGACACCCTCTTGTACGCCTGACCACCATTTCTGCCACTGTCCCCCCACCAAAACTAAATGACTAGCCAACTCAACCCCACTTCAGTCGTCCTTCTCTAATGCCCAATTCTTACTCCTCTTTTACGTCATTTTACACACCCAACACTAATCTTTCCCACGTCTCATTACTTCTCCTCCTATCACATGACCGCACCAACAAAAATCATAACAGTCTCATTACTTCACTCTTCTTTTACATCTCAGATTAGCCACTAAGGAAAAATCCACCGATAAGCTATTTTAACCGTGTTTAGTTCGTAGTTTTGGATTTTATGCGAACCACCTATTAAAAAAATAAAATAATAAAATTAATATAATTATAAATACCAGCAAGTATAAATTAGGTGGTAAATATGTATGAATTATGTCTGTATCAAGGTCGACACATCCGTAAATTCACGAGCATGATGTAATTTAGAAAGTGGTAAATAAAGGTTCGATTCTCGAACTTGTGAAGGTAATGATTTTAGAAAATATTAAACTTAATCTAAACTAATAAAAATCAGGAAATTAAACTAGAGAATATTTTTAGAAAATATGGAGAAAACTAGGAATCAAGATTCAGTTATTTCTAACAATTCATGTGATTAATCATGTAATTCTTTTTAACAATTTAATTCAAGTTTGCCAAAAATATGTTTCCTAAAAGAATAATTGTAAATCCTAAGCATGAGACATCAAGAGTAATTAACTAAGCATGACCCATCAAAAGAGAACACAACTATTTAATAAAAACCATTTTTTTCTAATTTAAATCCATGCAAATAATAATAATAGAATTATAAATAATTAATTAAAAATAGACTTACCACATAAAATTGAGAGAAAAACCTCCTCCATCATCCCAGTAAATAAACTTAGCCCATGGAGAAGAAAACTTGCTCAAAAGATCTTTTCATTGCTCAAAATATCAATTACAAGGTTGAATAATAGTGCAACAGCTGAACAGACGCGTTTATAAGTGTTACAGAACAAGGTTCAGCCGTTGCAAAAGGCTAAGGCAAAGAAAAGGAAGGAAGAAATTTGAAAGCTAAGGCAACGGAACAGCAACACTTAAAAGTGTTGCTGTGTCTTCTTCTTCGGCAGCGATGGGATGAAGAACACGGTCACCGGCGGCGACCGGTGCAGCAGCAGTTGGCCGGATCGTGAGTATTCCGGCCATAATTCCGGCGACTCCGAAACTTCAACTCTAAGCTATTCTCCCCGTTCTTCTTGGCTTCTCTTGGTATATATAGGCTCTATGGATACTTGTGAGTCTTCTAAACCTAATAGAACTCCTTAAAACACTCCAAAATTCATCCAAATCCGAATCAAAGTATAATACCCTTTTTCCGGCGAAACTCGGATTTGGGGCTATTTTTCCAGCGTAAACCTCTAATTCTTCACGTGTTTAATCTTGTATGGACCTCTAGTATATTGTGTATCAATTTGGGAGCAAAATATTCCAAAAATTACATGAACCAAAGTGTACAGTTGTATGCAGACGATTTCCGTGACTGGCTTGACTTGGTCAACTCGGGTTGACCGATTTGACTCGGGTTTGACCCGATTTTAACCGAGTTGACTCGAGGGTACCCCTTATCCACTTCTAGGGTGCCAAA
>JAJJMC010012129.1:3750729-3839670 GCA_023531435.1 Papaver californicum
CTTAATAGAAACTAAGGTGCAAACTAGACACTAAAATGTGTCTATCAGAGCATCACGATCATTTTTATCAAGCCTGATGTACGGGTCAAACTCCACATCGTTAACAGTCAGAGCGTCCAATTGACCCTCATCTTAACCATTTTACCTTCTCCTGATGTCTTGTGAATGGATATTTGTTTCATGTTGAAGTAGGGAAACACTATTGTTTATCCTTCTTTGGTCTCACCAAGGTAGGAAAATGGTCGTATACCCATGATTGCGTAAAAAAGAAGTTATATTAAACACAAATTAGTTTAAAAACTGAACAAACATTGGAAATAGTAACACAAAAATTACTTGGAGAAGGCCAACATTCCCCGTAATTTATGTTTGGTTCCACCACGAAGCTTTACCGAGAATCTCAAGTAAGAAAGAAAGGGTTGCAGTGCCCCTCGAGTACTCTGCTACCTTGTTCAACTCCGGATCAAGACTGAGATATTGTAAGAGCTGTAGATAACAAGTGTTCATCCTGTTACCCGTAAGATCGGAGAAAATGATGGTGCCAAGTGTATACAACAAGTATGTTGTAGTTGTATGTCTAACCCTTGTATCATCCATATCCTTATCCTTGGAATTATAGAACTTATCCCTCAGACGACTCAGATTTATCTTTCTTGCCATACTTGGCGAAACCATTTCACCAGCCTTATTCTTCTTCCTTCTGTTGCCGAAGTCATTTTCTCCCTTCGGAACTTCTCCGGCTCCTACCTTAAAATATTTTTGGGCTTCCACCTTGTCCCATCCAAGACATTCTTCAGTCAACTTAATAAGATCTTCAAAAGAAAGAGATCTATCGAATCCCTCATGCACGGATTTTACATCAACGGACAAGCCTGTAATTTGGAGGGCATCGTGGGGAGTGATATTCATCTCGCCTACAGGAAGATGAAAAGTATTTATCTCGGGAAAATACCTCTCCCTGAAAGAGCAAACTGTAACAATATCATACTGCTTCTGACATGTGGTTATTGCATGCCATAATCCCGAAGCCTGTACAAGGTCTACCACCGATAAGCTCTCGCTTTCCAATGGCCAAAAACTCTCCCTTTGATGTTTGAGTTTCGGGACCGTTGTGGTATGATCCTACATAAACAATGGAATAAACATTAATAATAATAATAATAATTTATCTTTAGATTATATTAGATTATTACCAACTCCGAAGAGACCCTTGTCGCCCATGAATGTTGGTAACCAAATAATATGAAAGATCTATCCCTTGGATCATCCCAAGATCTTACATTCTCCTTGTCGGGCAAAAGAACCATGTTGTCAATCACTTGTTTTGTTGTAGGAGTTGCTGGATTCTTCTCGTTCACTTTTCTTTTCTCTTTAGCATCGGAGGGACCAACCAATGAACCAACACTTGTTTCGCCCCTATTTTCTTCCACAATCTCATGTTGTTGCCGTTGTTGAGAAAGCACAAGTACACGTTCAGTTACCTCTTCTCTTGGTTCACTAATAACAAGTGTACCTGGTTTCCTTTTGGCTGCAGCCAAATTTTTCTTGTGACAAGGGGTTGGAGTTGGGTCATCTCTTGGTGTTACCTCTTGCATTCTTCTCTTCTTCTTGTCCTTCTGAGGCCTAAGACAAAATAAAAAGGCATGACCAATACATATTACAAGAAAACATAGCTAAAAATATGAAAATCCAAAAAATTGACACTTCAAAACAGGAAACTCAAAGTCGTTTACGGCTGGGAAATGCTACTTACGGTTGGGTCGAAAATGTTTACGACTGGCATTCCCTAGCACTGACCTAGTCGTAAATTTTTTTAAAAAAATTAAACATAAGCTCATGCTCTCTTACGACTAGGAAAATATATTTACGGTTGGGTAAAGTTACCCTACGACTGACTTTTCCAAACACTGACCTAGCCGTAAATAATAACAAAAATCTCAACCCAAACTCAGCGTCAATTACGGCTAGTAAAAGTTATTTATGGCTAGAAAGTGTTACACTATGGCTGGCTTTTCCATGCATCGACCTACCTGTAACTAATACTTACGGTTAGGAATGTTAAATTTCCTAACCGTAAACAAAACACTTACATTGATTTACGGCTGGGAGTTTATAACTTCCCAGACGTAAGTTGGAACAAATCAGGTTTACGGCTGGGAGTTCATCTTTTCCCAGTCGTATATATGTTTTTACGGCTATGAAATCAGCATTTCCTAGTCGTATGTAGTTATAAAACTGTTTTTTAAAACCATAAATCTAATAAATGTACCATAATTAACCATTAAAATTGATAAACAAAGGATGGGTTTTTCGATTCATAACTTAAGCGAGCATTTCTGGTGGATTAATAGGAGGTTTTTCTTTTTGTTCGTTGTTTGATTGATGGGGTAGCTATTCGGGTGCAGAAGAACTTGAATCACTGTTTGTTGGTTGATTTCTTCTTTAATGTAAATTGTCTACTTGCTTTGCTTGCTTGGATCTCATGGTGCTCGTTTTATAGAAAAGAGTTTAATCGTCGATGAATAAACGAAAATGAAGAAAATAAAATGAGATGTTAAAGATAGATTACAGATGGAGAGAAGAGGAGGAGGAAGATGAAATGATAATTAGATTTAAATTTTTTTTATTTTTATATTAGATTTAGGATAGTTATTGAGGAAGGATATTTTAAACCTTTAACATAGCTATTGAGTCATCCTATACCCCTATTTTAGACACAATATCCAGTACAGCTCTTATAAAACAAAGTCTACAGCCTAATAAAAAGGTTCTGTTCCAACTGTGGTACCCGTCTACTAGTTATTTTATTTACATTTGAGCCCTGAACCATGACATATATCCTTACTTTAACCTTACCTTAAGTCTAGTAAAATAAATGAAATTGAAGCATCTCTCCCTAAAATGTCAGAGATAAACAAGAAGAAATACTTCACTAGATTTTCAAATCCTCACAAATAACACACATTTCAATCAATTTTCTTCTTTTCTTTCTCTCAGAATGAACCCTAATAATAATAATAATCCCCAAAATCTTCTTCTTCACCAACAAAACCCTAACCCTAGAATCATAATACCCGAATCAGGCCAACATCACCATCAGCAACCCCCAATTCATTTCCATAATCTTCAAGAAGAAGAAGAAAAACAAAACTTCCCAGTCCAACCAATTTCAGAAATTTTTGTATTTAGAGATGAAGATGAAGAAGAAGTTGATGAATCTGGTGGTGGAAGCCCTAGTTCATCAGATATTGATGATTCTTCTTCTTCACAACAACAAAATCAGGGGATTATTACATCGTCTACAATAGTTCCATCTGAATTAAGAACGCCGGTTTATATTAACACAGAACCACATATTTCTACACAATTTTATACATTTAATCGTGATTCTTATGCATTAATGGTTCAATGTATTTTAGAAAGAAGATTAGCAACAACAGATGAGATTCAAAGAGCTACACCAAGGTCTGTACTTAAAAGTTGGAGGTCTGTATGGAAAGATCGGAACGAAGATACTGCATATCTTACAGCATGGAAACGGATACAAGATAAGTTAAATGCTCATATTGATGCTCATGGTAATCAAGTTTTGTATTTTAAGAATAATGCACAACAGTATGTTTCACATGTTAATCAATGGCAAGATGTTGTAATGACTTATCATAGTGATGGTGATTTGAAACATTTAGGGTTAAAAGAAACTATTGATAGGATTAAACAGATATGGACTGTTGGGGCTAAGTTTTATGGAATTCCTGAGTCTTTTATTAGGGTTTGTGTTAGTTCATGCCTTGTTTGCAATGGTCCTTCGGGTTCTAGTGGGAAGAATAAAAGGCGTAGGTTTGAGTATACTGAAACATTTGAAGTACCAGCGAAAGAAGTACCTCAACGAATTCAGCAATTAGCTGCAAAACATAAGGTTGTGCTTTGTATTAGACAAAAGTATATCAGGTATAAACCATTTATGGCTGAAGTTAAAGATTATGCATGTCATAGAGCAGGACAACCATCTACGAAGAAATCAAAGCTTTTGAAGAGGGAACCTTATGCTTCAAAGAGATGTGGATGTGGGTTTAGAATTAGGGCAATTGTTCCGATAGCGAATTATAAAGAGAAAGATAAGACGTTTGTCTATCAGGAGGAAGGAACGGCGGTTTTCAAACTTTATGCTGTTCATTCGGGGCATGAACCAGGACCACTAGATGGAAATGCGAGGATTGTGCACAGAGTTGTTGGGCATAAAGGAGCAGAAATGTTGATGGATCAGGAAACGGTCTACGGAATGAGTGAGGATATGGAAACTGATACATTTGGTTTGATGGGTAAGGATGATGGTGATTTGCAGCTTTCTGTTATGCTTAAAGTGCAGGAGTTAAAAGCTGAGGTTGGTTTGTTGGATGGGAATATTGGGAAATTTCCTCAGGAGCTTTTGGGTCCTTTGTCTCAGGAACTGTCTGATATTATTAATAGGCTTCGGAGTATCGGAGAGGATGTGTCTAGGCCAGTTGAATTGCATATTGACAAGCAGCAGTCTGATGATGTGTTAGTGGAAGCGAGTGATGTCGCTCATTGGGGTGATCATGAACATGATCATATGTATGGGGATGGGAAGGACACTGATTTGATTGGGGACGATGAAGATAGTTTTAGACGGACACTCGAAGATGTTGTGCCATGGGGTCGGATGAGAACGGATTGTAGGAGTAGGAAGAGTTTATTGAGCGAGAATTGTAAACCTGACAAATGGTTGAAGGATACTTGTGGTGAATTTGATGAGAAGAGCATCCTAGACTGTGAGGATTCCAAGTTGATTAAGCCTTCAAGACACGACGGTACAACCATAGTGACAGATGCTGGTCTAGTTGGTATACAGGTAGACAGTTTCTATCCTGAGAGTTCAAAGTGGTATGATTCTCCCTGCAGTTTGGATCCTGTTGCAGATTGTGGGGTTAGTGGATTCAGACCTGGGGAGATCGTGTAAGTCATATATGTAAACCCACTCGTAACTTCTTTATACTGTATAAGGTGCCATATGCCCCTTTCTTAATGTTGACAGTGGGGTTGTAAATTGTATGTACAGAAGCTCAGAACCTCCCACACATGCTTTTGGTGTTGTTACTATGTGGTGGTTCCGTAAATTGTGTTGTTGGCTTCCTGCACAGGTTTTCTCCTTTTAACACCTTCTTATTAGATTCTGAATTTTTTGTTGACTCTTCTAACGATGCACATAATGAGTTTTTTACCTTTCTTTAGTGTCCATTTGTTTGTTGTGTATGCTATTTGGTGCTCTTAATCACATTAAGATTATATCTTCATCTACATGAAAATAGAGCAAGATCCATTTTTGTACATATAAAGAGAAACGCTGTTGGAAGTGTTAAAGATTGCAACTTTAGAATACACACTTAGGTAACAAACACGCCTTTCAGATCTTTAATTATTTGCCTCTGGTTTTGAAGTAAACTGCTCACTGAGAGCGGTCAGTCATGCAAATATCTTTGAGATTTTCTGAACATATTCATATGTTCATGTTAATGTCTAAGTTAACATGCTTGCCTCTTAAAAATTGATCTTCTTAATGCTTATCAAAGTATATGATTTGTTCTTGTGGTCATTAACTTCTCAGCCCAGGTTACTTCAATTAGTACATTGGAGAAAAACGAAGAACACTGGTTTATCTATTCAATCGTTTCTAGTTTCATAAAAGGCTGTACTGAATTTGTCAAAATTAATGTAGCATCTTGGATCTTGTCAACTTGTACATTTTATTGCATCTATGTTGCCCAGCTTACCTAGGCTACAGAATGGTGGTCCCTGAATTGTATTGAACTACATAGTGTAGTCATCTGCATTGTCTGTAATATAAGGTTGTGTTTGATACTAGGGAAAGATAGGGAAAGAAAACAATCCATGAAAAGAGTATTCCATTGAGACATTTCCTTCGGCAAAGCAAGAAACAGCTTTCATGGAGTTCAAGGAATTAAGTTCAAAATTCATTTTTGGTCACACTTTTTTTAATATGGGCCCATGATTCCTCGGAATTGAGTTTGTAATCAAACAAAGGAGTAATATATTTTATTTCCATGGAAAACTAGTGGATTCCGCGGAATTAACTGTTATCAAACAATTTGTAAGAGTTGGTGCATGAAGTAAATATTTAGGATTTTGGGCTTGGTGTAGAAAATGTTTTATAAATATTTAGGACTTTGGGCTTGGTGTAGAAAATGTTTTATCTTTTCTTTTTGGATGACGAAAAAAGATTCTGGATTTGTGAACGATTTTTTAGACCCCTTAGAATTTGAGGGGACCATTTTCTATTTTGCTAAGGTCATTAGAAAGTAATTTTTGGTCCTCCATATCCATATAATTTATGTAATGGTAAAAATATCCTCACTTAATTACGAGGTAATAGTTAAAGTTAGTTAATTTAGTTAATTGTTAGTCTTAGGAGATAAAATATTTGTTGTGTTAGAGAATTAGAATTATTGAGAGAGAGAAGTAGAAGGAGAAGAATGGTTTTGTGAAAAAAAAAATTGAAACCTAGGTTTGGTGATTCTTAAATTCTAAATGAGATTCTAGTGCAACCTCAGAGGAATTGGAACCTTCAAATCGTAGAGTAAATAAAATATTTGTTAATTTTCACAACGATCTGGTGATGGATGATTTGTTAGATGGTGAATGTTTTATCCCCCTATCTCAATCTCAATCTCAAAATGAGAGTTTTTACGAGATAAATGAGGATCACAACGAAGAAATATGAAGATTATAATGCTTTTGATGCTTAGGTATATTTGGTAATGTGTTTGTGTTGTTTGGATTGGCTTAAATTTGGTGAAAATAAAAAAAATTATAGCTTAGATTCGGCTAGCTCGATATAAGTTCGGCTAGGACAATGAAGAACACAGGTAGCCGAACTCTGAGTTCATAGAGTTTTGGACTAAGTTCGGCTACCTAATTGAAGAACACCTAATGTTCGGCTTGCTCGAGCTGAAACAAAGTTATGTTCGGCTAGTTCGAGCCCTATATTTTCTTAGCCGAACTCTTAACTATAGAAGTAGCGGGAACTTTGAGTGTAAAGTTCGTCAATGCATGGCAGTAAAGGTCCTAGACGAACTTAGTTGTTCGGTTCATATAGATTATATCGACCTTGCCGAACTTGAATGTTCGGTAAGGTATAAAGATATCTTATTAGCCGAACTTTATAGAAATTTATAGTAATTTTTTGTTGTAAATTGGAGCATGTACCTATGGATGATCAACCTACTCATGTTGATATTATGTACGATGATACATCGCATCATTATGCGAATGACTTGGTAGGTTACCAATTTATGTGTACTTAGGTGTTTCAAAGAAAATTGTCAAGTTTTGCAACTTTGTGTTTTGCTCAATGTAGACATGGGATAATCCCGGTAAAACAAAAAGTTGGGCTAGAGAACATGCAAAACGGGATATGTGTGTATTGGTTTTGAATGAAAAATCTAGCAAAACCCACTTTGAAATGGTTTGTGAGAGAAGTCGTAAGCCCGAACACTTGGTTTTTTAACCGAATCATTTGTTCGGCTAGATCAAAATTTGTTATGCCTAGCCGAACTCTTTAATTCAAATGAAAAAAGGAAGTTCGGCTAACATGCTAGTTCCTTTTAGGAACCGAACATTTCTCAGTTTTTCCAAAATTTAAACGATGCCAACCGAACACTTAACTTCTTAACATAACCAATTGTTCGGTTAAGTCCCTAAATGGATTTTCTAACTGAAAATTCACTTAACATCTAACTTCATAATAATGTTTCATCATAAAATAAAACCCAACAACAAAATAACATATCATGTTCATCACTTACTACATATTGTTCAGAGAACTTGTTCAAAATAACTTAAAACATCCGAGAAAAACGAAAGAAAACACAGTATAGATATTCAAAGTGATCAATCTCATTGATCTCATGAAATTCTTTCACTCCTTATTAGTCTCGACTTGGTCCTAGTATCAACAACTTTTACTCGCTTCTTCTTTTTCTCTTTCTCCTTGGGCTCATCAACAACTTCATCTTCCTCAACTGGACCTATGTACTCACCAGCTTCGTTGTAATATGGGTTTACGCCTGAAAAGTCTTTTTACCTGAAAAATAGTCGAGGATCAAAATCCGGATCATCCTCTATCATTCGAATCATTTCTGTCTCTGATCCTTCATCCGAAGATGGAACTTCAACGTAGTTGAGGGGATTGTCAGCACTGTTCCATTCAAAATCAGGATCGTTCATCATTTGTGCAAAATCCGGATCATCCAGCATCATTTGATATATTTCTTCCTCGGTAACTCCTTTTCCTAAATTGAAAATATGACGAGAAAGAATTTCATCCATCTCGGGCGGAGAAAGATTTTCAGCCATTTCAGCTTTTTTCTTTTCCATTGCCTTTACCTTCTTTTGGAGCCTAATGTGGATAAACAAATGTAAATGTTCGTCTATGAATGGTATTTATCGAATTAAACGAACAAAAAGTTTGGTCAAGAATCACAAAGTTCGGCTAACATAAAGCAAAAGTTACCAAAAACATAGTAATGTTCGGCAAATGGAAAAAAAATATTTCTGATCGAACATTTTGTTCCAAATTTGGGACTAAAAAGTTCGGTTAATAAGATTTATTATCGATCTAACCGAACTCCGTCTATTTTCACTAAACAAAAGAGTTCGGTTGAAAAATCAATGCCAAAACCAAAGTTCGGCTAGCCCCTAAATTTTATTCTCAACAGAAAGTTCGGCTGGTGATCCTAACCGAACTTTTCACTAATACTACCTTTTGAATACTAGTTTTCATGATTTCAAGTCGAAATAACAATCAAAAAACAAATAGAAATGAATGGGTTTGTCGGGAATTACTTTCTAACATTACAACTGGAAGATTCAGTCTTTGCTTCTTTCTTTTAGTTCGGTTTAGCCATTGGAACAATTTTTTAGTGATGATTATATTAGGTTAAAGATGAGAAGGATGAAGATGGAAAAAAAAAGAGAAGAAGAGTTTTAACTTTGGTAATAGAATTAGGTTTAAATTTAGGTTTATATATCATTAGGGTTAGAATTTAATATTAATTTAATAAAAGGTAACTTAATCATTTCATCATATTAGGACATCTTTTAGTTTTGTAGGGCATATGGTCTAAGCACATAAGGGTCCTCTCAAATTCTGAGGGGTCCTAAAAAATCTTTCTTTGTTCAAGGAGGTAGGAGGTCAGGGGTTGGGTTAAGCTCTACGTAGGGCCTTGAACTCATCTGTTTTTTGTGGTGGCTTCATTTGGTTTAACTATTTATAGGGTGCTATCTGCTGCAATTCACTATAGGACAATTGAGAGGAAATACTCTCAAAAATTTCACTTCTACTATATAATGATGTTTTGTAATAGCTCGCTATCTATCCTGATAACATAAACCCCTTGTTAGGATTGATGCTACGAGAAAACAATACAGAAACGAAAAACAACTTCTTCATCAGATGCACCTTGTTGTTCGCTGATGGCTTTTCATACATGCTCGTCAAGGCCGCCATCAGACCAGCAGTGGTCTTTTCTTTCACAACACTGTGTGCAACTGACTTGGCTAGGGTTAATCGAACAACCCCTAAAACCTGTCGATCCAGGAGTTTCCAATCTGCCTCGGACATCCCATCTGGCTTCTTTGAATCCAATAGAGGTTGCTGCAAATTTCTCCCATACAGATAATCTTCAATCTGCATTCTCCAGTACGCGAACTCTGAGCCATCAAACTTTTTAATTGCGTTTGGAGATCCAAATCCTATACCAGTTGTTACTTTCCTGGATTACTCATGTACCTGCTCACAGCTCCCACTGCATGTGCAATATCTGGTCTGGTGCAAACCATGGCATACATAAGACTCCCAATCGCCGATGCATTAGGAATCTTCTTCATATGAATCTCATATTCTTCTGTCTTAGGTGAGTGGTCTTTGGTTTGCTTAAAGTGGCTACCCAAAGGCGTGCTCACTGGTTTGGCACTCTCCATGTTAAACCTCTTCATAATCTTGTTCACATATTCTGACTGTGACAACTTCAAGGTACCATGATTGCTATCTCTCGTGATCCTCATACCAAGAATTTGCTTTGCAGCTCCCAAATCTTTCATTGCAAACTGCTTTGACAGTTTCTTCTTTAGATCATTTATCTCCTCAATGCTAGGCCCTGCAATAAGCATATCATCCACATATAGCAACAAAATCATAAAGGTGTTTTCAGACCTCTTTATGTAGCAACAATGATCTGATTCGCACTTAGTGAAGCCGGTGGTACCCATAAAACTGTCAAACTTCATATACCACTGCCTTGGAGCTTGTTTCAAACCATACAAGCTTT
Source organism: Papaver californicum (assembly GCA_023531435.1). Lineage (NCBI taxonomy): Eukaryota > Viridiplantae > Streptophyta > Magnoliopsida > Ranunculales > Papaveraceae > Papaver > Papaver californicum. The sequence goes on from JAJJMC010012129.1 coordinate 3,761,097, forward strand.
TATTCAACTTGCAACCAGATTCTCCTTTCCTTGTGTTACGAAGCCCTGTGGTTGCACCATATAGATGTCTTCCTTCAAATCACCGTGAATAAATGCAGACTTCACATCTAACTGTTCGAGATATGAGTTCTGTGCAGCCACAATTCCCAAAACCAATCTGATTGTATTTAGCTTCACAACTGGAGAGAAAATTTCAGTGTAATCCATACCTTCCTTTTGTTGAAAACCCTTCACAACGAGCCTGGCCTTATAACGTGTACTCCCATCATGCTCTACTTTTAATCTGTACACCCATTTGTTATGCAAAGCCTTCTTCCCTTCTGGTAGCTCGGTTAGCTCCCAAGTTCCATTCTCGAGCAAAGAATCCATCTCATCTTCCATAGATAACTCCCACTTGCTCGAATTCTCAACTTGCAAAGCTTCATCATAGTTTTCAGGCTCACCTCCATCTGACAACAAGATGTACTGAAGAGAGGGTGAATAACGATCCACTGCCTTGGGTACCCTGCTGCTTCTCCTGAGAGTAGGAACCGGAGTACTGGGGTTTGGAGAAGCTGGACTACCATTCTCTATCTCAGGCACTTCAATTTCGTGGTTCTGGACAACCTTCTCCTGTACAGTGATTTTAGAAATCTCACCCAAATCAACATAAGAAGAATCTTTTACCTCTGGTGCCTCTGGTTCTTCAACTGTATTTGATTTGTCCTTGTACATAACCTTCTCATTGAAGATGACATTCCTACTTATGATAATTTTCCGATTTTCTACATCCTAAAATCTATAACCAAAAGCATTCATCTCCATAGACAATAAAGAAACATTTCTAGGATTTGGGATCAAGTTTGTTTCTAGCATTCGCATCAACATGTACATATGACAAACATCCAAATACTTTCAAAAAAGAAAGATTTACCTCTTTACCACTCCATACCTCCTCTGGCAATTTGAAATTCAACGGAACTGATGGTCCTCTATTGATCAGATAAGCTGCAGTGTTGGTTGCATCATCCCAAAAAACTTTTGGCAACCCAGAATGCAACCTCATGCTTCTAGCACGTTCATTTAAGGTTCGGTTCATGCGCTCAGCTCCGCCATTCTGTTGTGGTGTCCCTGGGATGGTATTTTCCATTCTGATTCCATTTGTAGCACAATACTCTCTGAACCCACCATCAATATACTCACCTCCATTATCTGATCTTAGGCACTTCAGTTTCAAACCTGTCTCATTTTCTGCCAAGGCCTTCCACTTCTTAAATATATCAAATACATCACTTTTATTTTTCATAAAATAAATCCATGCCTTTCTGGTGGAGTCATCAATAAATGTGACGTAGTATAATGAGCCGTCAAGTGATGGAACTGGAGATGGTCCCCACAAATCAGTATGCACCAACTCTAACCTTTCTGGTTTTGGAGCTCTACCGTAGTTGACAAAGCTGACTTTATTCTGCTTCCCAAGGATGCAACTCTCACACATACCAACATCAATGGTCTCCAATTTTGGTAGTTTCCCGTTTGACTGAAGTATCTTCATGCCTTTCTCACTCATATGCCCAAGCCTTTGGTGCCATAGAGTATCACTAGATTCAGCAACTGCAATTGTATCTACTGCACATGTATCTACTGCTGCCATGCCAACAGTAGACAAGTCTCTCGGACTTGAATACATGTAAAGAATACCCATCTTGTAACCACGAGACACTACCATAACTCCCATAGTCACCTTCCATCTACCACCACCAAAATAAACACCATGCCCTTCGTCATCAAGCTGCCCAATAGAAATCAGATTCCTTTTTAACTGTGGAACATGTCTAACCTTGTTGATTTTCCAGCCGCTCCTTGGACGTAGCCCAATTTGGGTGAACCAAATAAATTTTGTGTTCTTGGTTTTTGTTTTCGTATTGTTTTCTTATAGCATCGATCCTAACACCCCTTAGTGGTGAGAACAAGCAATTAAGTCGACTGTTATTTTCCTAGACCTTTCTTGACATATCCTTATTTGTGGTTCCAACTTCAAATAACAAAGTTAATCTCCGTCTGTTTACATAAACAAGAAAAAGGAGTAAATAAAAGAATGAAGGTACTCTTCATTAAAGCTGTACCATTTTGAAGCATGTATCTACAGATCATGGAAAGCTAGAAATTTGTCTACATTACAGGCTTATTTCCAAGCAAGAGCCAATGTGCATTTGTAGAGCTGATACAAATTTGATGCAATTTTCATGTTTGCAATTACTTGGTAATATTTAGGAGCTTATATCTGCTCCCTCACAAACATTTATGTAGTTTAAGTACCAAGGGCATCTCTTTTTTAAAAAAAATTATTGTTCTACAAAAATATACATAGGATATTTTTTGAAACATATATACTTAGGATTAACTTGTATATGACTAAAGTTTTATTTTTCGGGTAGTTGATCGTTTACTCTCTTTAATCAACAACTTTCAACTATGTGAGTTTAATTGCAATTGTTAAATATTAGATGGTAATTGGCGCCCTGCAATTGTTAATCAGAAGTTCAGAACCCCTCTAGGGGCGGGTGGTGTCCAACATCCATGTTATAGGTAGAGTCATCTTACCAATCAAAGAGATGATACGTTATGTTCTTTGGATGCTTCGAAAGAGATTCTCGCATGCATACAATAAGCACACTTATATGCCACATTTCATATCTGTGCAGAGATTGGTAAGGGTTTGAATCTTGGTGAGAGAGAGTTGGAACCAACATTGATGTCAATAAAGAGATTTGGCAACCAGTCTTGCTTTTGGCGGGTTTTCAGTTTTCAGTTTTCAGATGGAATAACAATAATAATTTGTCATTAAAGCCCATTAAATTTTGGTGTCCTCCGTAAGCCCAATATTAACATTGCCTGTGAAGGATTTCACGATGAATTACGTGACCAAATTTGAGCAAGAAGCTCCTGAACTATTGGAGATCATAACAGGGTTAGTTAATTCTGCAGATTACCTGATATATTTGTGAAGGAAATAGAGATATGCGTTTCGGAATTGAGTTTTGTCATTTGCTCTCTAACAACCAAGAGTTCTTGGAATTGAGTAGTTGATCATTTTCTTGAATATATGCAGCGGCGGTTATCTTGGTTCTTATTCTGGTAATATATGTTGATCTTCTGCTTTAGGAGCATATTATGTACTGGTCTTTCAGGCTTCTCTTAGACTCTTAAGGAAGCTTAGGGAAGCTTTATTGCATTCCCAATGCTGAAGTAACTTGGAACAGAATAGACTGGTAATAGCTCTAGGGTCCCGTAGGAGTAGTGCGCGGTAGATAGCTTGTTGGTACTCAGTGTCATGATTAATATGCTTGCCCACTCCACCCAAAGAATGAAAAATATTGACTAGCTTAACTTCAGTTAAGAATATTCTGGGAGTACTTGCTAGTTGGTGCACTGCAGTTCAACCCAGCAGGGGCTTGATCATTGTAGGCTTTTCAATATCTGGATTCAAGTGTCCTTATTCCTTTCGTCGGGGACAGTCTCAAGTAGGACAGGTTTGTTAGGATCAACATTTAATAAACCAGTCAACACCAGTAGAATGACATAATAGTGACTAGCATAACTGCAACATTTTTTGAGGATTAGGAAGTTGATGGAGCACAGTTCTGCCCAAAAATGGTTTTTGGTCTTTATATAGTATTCTATCACGGTTGCCAGTATGTCATCTTACAATTACAGACAATATTTTGCTAATAAGTCTTTTCTGTTCTGATGAGATTCCACAGGATGCCTTCACGAGTTGGCAGAAAAAATCCTTGTCAGAAATACATATTCCATGAACACTTGGTTTGAAAAATCTAATGGTAATAGTAACACTTGGTTTATAAAAATCATGTGGTCTGAACTCTCACGTAGTCGCACCTTTAGTTTCATCAAGATAATGCTTATTCAATTTTTTGACTCACGACTAGTGGCTTATCATGTACGACCTCTGTTTAACCGTGTGTAATCTGCTTTAATTCATTCAAAGAAGGGTAGACCCCAATTTGCCTTCTATTTTTATGCAAAATTGAATTTATGAATATAGACACCACATACCTGAAAAAGTTCTAGTTCAGCTCATCTTTCCAACTGGATGGATAGGACTAAATCTGTATTTACAACAAATTAAGTGTTGTCATAATCACAAGAGATTCACCTTGTCATTGTGCCTCAATCACTGTCTATTGCATATTCTGTTTGCAAGAAGTTTAGCGGTGGGAAAAGCGCACACATTGATGGTGGCAGGAGGTCCCCTAGTCATATTCGATGGTCTTTAGCCGTTTGGTGTGGTGCCCATATTTTGGATAACTATTCAGGTTTAGTGCTAAAAGGAATTTGCCACTCATTTTCTAGGGTAAGGTATATAATCAACCACGATTCCTTGCATAAATTCACGTTTTCGGGTACTCTCTGTGTTGCCTTGCCTCTATACAAATGCAGTGGTATCTGTCTCTTCAGCTATTGCAAACCCTAGTTTACATTTCCAAGCTGGGCTCTGGGCATTATGACTCGCATGATCTCCTTTCTCTTTTTGAATTTTACCTATTCCTTCGGTTTGGAGTGTGAGAAAAAGTCTGGAAATTATCCGAAAAATAATATTGATTTTGACTTCCAATTACAATAATTTTTGACTTCTGCAATTATTGAAATAAATAAATAAGGGTTGACGTTAAAATAGTGGCTCACCAATCCTATGAGGAAGTGTGCAACTTAGACAGCTTCTTGTTTTAGTTTTACTATGTAAAATAAGAATATCCTACTTGATGCTCTCCAAAGGTCAAGGTAGTCAAGGTGCGATGTGAATACTGAATAGTCTTGTTACCCTTTTAGTGCTAATTTGTTGTTTTTTTCTGCTTATGCAATGCGAAAAGATTTGGCGTTTAATTAGTGGTTCACCAATCCTACGGTGAAGTGTGTGTAGCTAACAATAATTTGCATTATACAACTTCTTATTGTTTCATTTTTTTTCTCCTATAAATAAAGAATTGATGCTTTGAAAACTCCTTGTTTCAATTTTCTTTTTCTTTGTTCTATATAAATAAAGAATTTGATGCTACTAAGTTGGGAATCACATCATTAATTTCACCGCCTAAAAACTTTGCTACCGTATAGTGGCGGAGCCGGTTTTAGAATTAGGGGATTAACAAAGATTATATAAATTTAGGTGGACTAAAATATAAAAACCTATAAAAAAGGGGATTAAAATCTAAATTTTGAAGGATTAAACATAAAATGTAAAAATAATTAAAGGTTAATTATAGATTATAGGGATTTTAGGGTGGGCTAGAACCAGGTGAAACTCACCCCTGGTTCTGCCACTGCTACTGTAACATCTGTCTTATTTTAGTTTTACTAAAAAAAATACATGCATAAGTTCATGGAGGCAATTGCCTAACCCTATGTTGCAAGTCTTTTATCATCTTAATTTGAGCTCGTAGGAAAATAACTAAAGCTTGGTCTCGGTGTAACGTAAGTAGTCTCGTTAGCGTATAGTGTTAAGGTTTGCTCTAAAAGCGTTAGAACAAGGTTTACGGGTAGAGAGTTCTTATTTAAAGCGAATACACCAAAAATTTTCAAATTAGATCCTGGGGAAAAATCTCCTTCATCCAAAGTTTTTCATACACTCCTTCAATCGAAGGAGTGGTCGCTAGTTTTCACTAGACGGATACACTTCAGCCGTCTGTGTCAAACAGGGGATCTTTTCCCGTCTGGGTATGTATTTCAATAATAAACTCTTAAAACGCGGGTCCTAGCTACCTAAGTTATTAATTATTAAAAAACTAGATAAACTCCCAAACGAGGGATCTTTCCCCCGTACAAGTGATTTTTTTTATACTAGAAGGAGAAACTTCACCCGTCTAGTCTCTCTACTTCACTAACCCATAGTGCAAAGTTACTCATTCATCTTGAAAGAGATAGAGTGTTCAAACACTCTATCCCATAGCCCTTGCTCTTAGAAGCCTTTTCTTTTTATCGGTAAAGAATTCGTGGTGACGAGTTTTGAATTCAAGTCACTGATAACATCACCGAGTGACTTTACCACTCTATAAAAGTTACATCGACCCTTAAAAGCCTATTATTTTGAAAATAGTTCGAGTTGTAAGTACCTAGAGACCCCCTACAGTATTTTTGAAAAATTTAATTAATTGAACTTGTGTAACTAGTGTTTATTGTTGTTGATTGACATCTATCATCGTGGATACATCAAGATTTATTTATTTTTAGCTTGGAGTGTTTATATTGGTTTGGAAGAAAATATTATAAGTTTTTTTTTGTAAATGGCATAGTAATTAGTCTTAATTTTGACCCACAAATAAATAACTTTTTGACTTCCGCATTAATAATAATGTTCTGAGAACCGGAATGCTCTCCTTCAATCCGGTCTGACCAATAATCCATTAACATTTCCAGTCTAGTTCATCATTCACCCAACAATTAGCTCAAAAACCGTTTTTCCCAGTAAAACGGGTGATCTGGTCTTTCCGACCGGTAAACAGAATGATCCAACACAGTCCAAACTGGTTAAATCTATTAACATTTAAATGTTCATAAAAGGTTTTACATAGAGAAAATTAAAGTTATAACCTATTTAGCAAAAGCCGAAACAGTTAAACACTTCGTCAATTTATGTTGCATGTTATTTTATAGGATATTTATATATTTACTACATAAAATATTTATTTTATAAGTAAATATTCTCAAATCTATTTCTTTTATTTAGATACGTATTTATAACTTTTCATATAGTTGATCCAGTGAATCCGGGTTAAACCATATGATTCCAACCCAATAACTTTTCTGGTTCGATGTTATATCGGTTTATGGATAATAATACTGATTAAGTGTTTTAATGCCAGCTTAAATGATAAGTCCTATTTTAGCATTAATGATGATGGTTTGCTATTAAAACAAATAGGAATACACTCCAGACATTGAGGGGTTTCAATCATTCAAATTAAAACAACAGATCAGCAGTCAAATTTATCATTTTCATTGACAACCATAGCAATAATTGACTCTAATTGGATCAAATATCTAATAGCTGGTATCTAATTTATGGGTTACTGTTACCAACCGCTTTAACTTTCTCTTTTCTATTAATAATAAGAAATCAGTTTGAGTAATAACTTTTTAATTGCCTAGTTATATGCTGAACCATTTCTTGAAATTAATCAAGTGAAGAAAGAGGTTGAGAGTGAAATATCTGAGAATTCAAACGTTAAAACCCTACTTGCAAGGCAAGTTAACATGCACATAAAAATCAAATCAAGTATTACGTAAGAAGGGGTGGTGGAAATTACACTTTTTATGGTTTAATTTGGTGTTCGTGTTGCATTTTTCACCGTTCGATTACGTCGGATTCGGTAGTTGGTACGTCGGATTGATTTTCTTTGGTTAATGGTGGAGTGACGAGTAATTGAGTATGGGTATAGTCATTTACTTTAAATGTTAAATAATAAACTTTCTGCACCTCCCCACTAGTTAAAGATGGTTTAATCATTTTACTTTCTTGTGTCATACTAATATCTTTGATAATCAAATGCTATCTATAACATAAATCAAAACACTTATCATTAATGAAGGAACTAGAGTTGGTGCATGTAATGAATTGTGACTGCCAATTTATCTCACATCAAGCAACTTTCCAAACTGGATAAAAAATGATTGTAGTATTGTTATGTAAAAAAATAATAGAAAACATGTAATTTTATCTAATATGGGGTGTTTTCGTCCATTTATTTTTTTAATGAGACCGTGTTCAGCTAGACGTGTTTCTCGCTTAAAACTGATTAAGGTGTCTACTTATAAACTTGCATGGGAGAGCCAGCACCCAAAAAAAAACGTGCAGTATATCACCGCTCAAAGCTACACGCAGTGACAAGGCTACAAATTTTATGGCTCAACAACTGACCTAGACACTTTAGCTATAGGTTGAAGTATACTCGTGAGAGATTTTTGTACACTATGAAGATAGATATAAATTTACCCGTGGGGGATTAATATTATGTATGCATGCCCATCACTAACACATTTCAATGGGGGCACGAGATGGATCATATATATCCCATAGGGTTTGTAGATATTAGATCCCGTTATGCATGTGATAGGTGCATTTAGTACCATGTATGGGGGATGTAACCTTATTTTATCTTTTTATGTCTCATATTCTCATGAATCACGCCATATATCTTGAATTCGTTTCATCAAATACATTTCTAAATTATTTTTTCCGTCCATTTTATAAAGGTAGAGTTTTTATTTTTGGTTGTCCATCTAGATAGGTAGAGTTATGATATTAAAGAAATTTTTAATAAGTTTATCCCTTTTAATGTTGTATAGATATCACTATAATTAACTTGATGTTTCTAGTATTAAGAATATAAAACGGGATAAAATAAAAAACAGGATCAATTTTTATAAATTCTATATATTTTTTTGATCTATAAAAAATTTGTTTTATGCTTATATAAAATAGACGGAGGGAGTAAATCATAATGGTACAAAAACATTTCCAAGGCCAAAGAATGGAGTTTTGTTGCCTCGATCGAGGCCGTGGGCATAATCGTTGTAGAGATCATCATTGTAGTATGTATGACTTTACAAATAATATTGATTCACAAAATTCCCTACCGGCATGGATGGAGCTGTGGAGCGTGTCATGGCCCTAATTCAACTACAATTGAAGTCAAAGTACTGGTGACTTGAGAAAAGAATAGAGTTCGTGTTCGACATAAGAGACCTCCAAAATAGTTGTTAATGCAAATTGTCGAGAATTTATATATTAAGAATCCACTAGTGTTGCTGTTGCTGTTGCAAATACGTGACCTATTATAATATAACTTATCACGAGAAAAAAATATATAGATGCGGCATTTATTATAGCATATTGTGTGTGCATTGCATACTGCATAGTTTATGATATAAGTTAAGTCAAAACTGATTGGTATAATCTTAATTTATAGTTAATGAAGTACAGAGGTCGTGCTTGCGATGAATTTCATGTTTTAAAATTAAAATATTACAAGATGAGGAGGCAGTGTAATTAAGAGAAGTGATCCAGACATGCTTCAAGCTAAAGCATTTATCCTTCAACTCGTGGCAAGAACGTGAGTAGATTAATTAAGAAAGAAGATGAGTTTAAGAAATATATTATCATTTTCTGTTTGTACTTAAGCTAGGGAACTGAATGCTGATTCAGCGATGACACAGACGCATCTAGCGAAGTCGATATGCTACTGATATTATGATGGTCAAAATATAAATAGGGGTTATAAAGAAATGGTATTTTGAATTTTGAGTTGGCAACATAACATAATCTTTCACTTATGTTTCAAAAAAGAAAAAAATACTCTTTCACTTTGTTCTACAGTATGGCAGTGGCACGGCTTCGAACATTAACATCTTGTTTCGATGTCTTAGAAAATGTGTGGTACCCTAACCTTATACAATGACAATAACGGTCGGTAAAATACACTCTTTTCGTCCTTGAAAAAAGAATATTATCATTTTATCATTTATCCTAATTATTTTATTATTTTAATCTATTTTTAAACTAAAATATAAAAGTATTAGTATCTTTTTTCCAAAGACAGATGTAGTGTAATATTATCATCTAAGAGCATCCACAGTTATGAGTTGACCAAATACTAAAACCAAAGAGTAAATACCAAATTTTTTGATTATAGTCCATGTAAAACGCAGCGGTAGAAGAATAAAATTTGGTCAAGCGTAAGCAGAATTGATGCTTGACCTTGGATGCATGTGTAAGGAGAGGTCTGTGGGTTGGGAGGATGCGTAGTTAAACGCTTGGTTTGGGTGGACGTTATATCAACGCTCAAAGAGAGACATAGGCCTGAATAAACGCTTGATGATAGACATACTTATAAGTGTATGCCCAAATAACAGGCGTGCGTGAAGAGAACCGCATGGTGGGGCGTACTCTTAACCCCATGCCCATTAACACGTGTATTTTCACACATACGCCGCCCATTATATCTCAAGTGTTAAGATTACCTATTAATTTTGATATCATGTTTAGCTTAAATTCAAAATTGTAAACTTTTATATACAAAAATTAAGGATTGACTGGACTAGTATCAGCAAAGGATAATTAAACCAGTTTGAGTGAGTTGGTAATCATTGTAACAAATCTTAAAAAATAAAATAATCAAAATTGTTGTATAAAATGAATAGGTGTGATGATACGTTTACAACGATATGGTTCGATTGGATGATCTCGAGAAGTTTGTCAACTGATCTTATATTCAGGTAAAAGAATTTTAATTAGTTCGTGAAAATGACTTGAATTCATACCACAAAAAACATCAGCAAATGAAAGAAAACACCAAGTGTAGATTTGGCAAACGTCCAAGACAGACGGACACAACGTCTACGCTTTCATCCAGGCGTATGTTCAATTGAACGTCTAGTGAGGTGGCCTCCTACCTATACGCCCACTACAAACGTTAATTGAGTTTACGCTCACTCTCAAACGTACGACTGTGTTTGCGCTCCATTAAATTTGGGTTTGGTCCGGATTTTTCAGACCAAATTTGGTCCCAAACCCTAAAAAAACTCGATTATAACCAAATATAGTCGTTCCATTATGATTGGTTTTGGGTTGATCAAAAAGTAAATATAGGTTTGATCCATTGTTTAGTCGCATGACTGTGGACGCTCTAATGTTCTAAACTCAGCTAAAAACTTATAATCTCTTTGTCGAAAAAATTTGGATAAAACCGGACAATAATCATGCTTTTGACACAGCTAGTTTAAGCAATTGATGTTTCATTTGAACGTCCTAAATTATCATGTAACAGGATTACGTACTTGGTTCGTTATCAAAAGCGATTAACTATACTAAACACAATGAGATGATAAGAAAATCTTTTAGGTGAAAACCGGCACCTTGACCCAATCAGTTTCGTAAATCAATATCTCTTGTGACCAAAAGTTTGCATCAACCCAAATCTACCACTACATCGCTAAATATGCTCGATCCCCATAATTTCCTAGTAATCTAAAATTTATAATCGAAATATACCACATGATCAAAAATCTGCATTGTGTCTTAAGATCTGCTTCGTGATGCATCTTAACCCAAGATTAACCACTATTACTCAAATCAATCTCGTGACCCAAAATCTGGCATATAAACCGAGAATCATATCATCACCCGAAATACATCGTACTTATCCAAAGTACGGACTTTGGCCTAAGTTTATTTCCCAAAATTGGCAACATGACCCGAAGATTGCCACCTTGACTCAAAATCTACAATCATGTAAAATATCCCAGTAAAAGTGATCCAGGAATTATAAAAACGGTTTGAAAAAAACAATCGAAGAAAAAAACAATTATGGAAGACGATGAAACTCTGAGCTCAATACAACCACAACAAATGGTTCGAATCGGGCATTTTTCTATAAACATATTCCTTTTAATTAAGTTTTATCAACATACAAACACTTAAAAATAGAAAATTTTAAAATCTAGGTTTTCTATATTAACCCGAATCAGTCGATGTTTATGTTCATATTCACCAATTCCAATAATAACCGGTTGATGTTCATGCCCACGTCAACCGATTATTCTTTATGTTCTCGTGGTTGAAGAACATCAACACAGAAACGGTTGATATGGGTATTCATATCGACCGATTCTGGTTTGAAGAAAAGACAATGTTCATGTTGGTTTATTCTGGTACAATCGGTAAATTACATACCCACATTAACCAACTGTAAAGTATGTGGAGAAAATGCCCAAATTTTCTGGAGGCTTTTTAGCCTATAATCGATTGATATGAACACTTTTACCGACCGATTATTGATAAGCGCATAATTTATACATTTTTATCACCTTATTTTTATTTGCTGGAACTTATTTTTATACTAATATCATTAAATTTTATGTTTTGTAGATTTTATTATGTAAAACCTCGACGGACTAAAATATGGAAATTTTGTCCGTAAAATGGAGAAAATGACAACAAATACGTTGAAGTGCTCCTTCCTATTGTAGCATGCATGTGTGGCTACCTTTCACTGATAATCTATGAAAATGCGGCATAGTACGTTGCACCGTGAAGTATCGGATCCTATCCAACAAAATCATTTACAAGATATTAATTAAAATAAAAGGAGATTTGAAGATATTTTGTTAAATGAAGAAAATAAACAAAAGAGGGAAGAAAATTAAGAAAACAAGGAAGAACATAAAATTGATAGCTAAGAAATCTATATACTTGTCATGTGAGGGATATTTTCTTATATATATGCATAGATGTAATAGACTACATTAACGATATGAAGATATTGAGAAATTAATGGTGTGATATTGAAGAATATATAAATAGAGGTGGAAGCAGATGAAGAGGAGAGTTCATTTTTCTAGTTTACAAGAGCAGTAGTTTAGTTTAAGATTTTTATTTCTCTTTATTTTTATTTTATTTTCTTTGTAATGGGGTAATCTCTCCATCGGGGCTATAGATAAAGCCCTATGATGTGTATTAGAGAGTTCTAATTTATTTTAATAATAATTTCGTTTAGTCCTTATTCTTGTTTATCATGATAAAAATTTATTTTACGTGTCCTCGTGCTTACTTAAAAGAGTTTCAATTCTTGATTAGAAACCAACGTATTTTTTTAAGTAATGAGAGTTGCTAGTATTTTGAGAATCAATTGCTTATAAAGTTATATTTTCCAAGACATTCATTGTGTCCTAAATCGTCCTGAGTATTTTTTAAAAAAATATTTTTTTAAATAGTTTTAATTATTTAATATGCATTATAGTGGTGAAATCCAAACCCTAAGTTTTTCTTCTTATTTGTTTATTTCTCTTATTAGTTACATTTAACAGTTCTCAGTTCATTCTTATTTGTTTAGTATAATAATTTAATTAGAAATTAAAAATTGCAATTTTTAAAATTCCTGTGGAACGAACCGTATTTATATACTCCCTCCGTTTCAGGAAAAGAGTTACTTTTCCTATTTGCACAATTGTTAAGGCAAGATGAGAGAGAATAACTTTTGTAATTTATTTCCAAATTTACCCTAACAAAAAGTTTAATACTACATATATCTTTATATTGAGAATAATAACATTTCTTAAAATAATAAGGTTAGTTTTGAAAGTTTATTATATTTAAAATGAAAGTAACTCTTTTGTTGGAACAAAAATTTAAAGAGAAAGTAACTCTTTTCCTGAAACGGAGGGAGTACTTTCTAATCGACAGTCGTACAATTACGGTAACTTAACTTCCCATCAAATTTTTGACGCCGCTATCGGGGACTAAAAAGTTGTTATTTTTTAGTTTCTACTAATTTTATATACATTAGGATAGTTAGATTTGTTTTCTTTTTTTTATTGTCTAGATTTTTTTTGTTTTTTTTGTTTTTTTGTTTTTTGGTTATTGGGTAGCTTTCTATTTTTGGTGTGCAGGTTCACTTTTAAGGTGGAATAAAAATTTACCTACTAAAAAGGTAAGTAGAATAATATTCAAAATTTTATTTTGTTTATTTTAGATTAAATTTTTATCACTTATTTTTGTAAATAATTATATTAGAAAATATCTTATTCTTTAGATTTTATCTTATTTGTAATAGTTAGATTATGATTTTCTTTTAAATTTAGTTAGATTTTATTTTATTATTAAAAAAAAATACATTGCACAACATTTTGCATCGTCCGCTACCGATATTTAGGAAAACACGTGGGATAGTACGCTGAACCTCTGGACGTTATCAGCCGAACTACCACAAGCCTTAGCCTTGTACATTTGACCAGTCTTTGAGTGTAGGTATATTTTACTAAGGTAACCTGAGCCTACCCAATTTTAGTTGACCTTGCATTTGCACGTGCATAAAAAAATAATATAAATGTCGAATTGGTATTATAAGGACCAATATAATGATTATCGATGTGAATCTCAAAATGGACATTTTTCGTACTATGACTATAGTGTATATAGTACTTGGGGACCACTACCATAGTGATCCTAATTACTATTCGTACACTCACCAGTCGTACGAATGGGTAAATGAGTAATATTATACTGAAAAAAATACGTGTTCTCCCTCTTTGGAGGATTTAATCAAACAGTTGATACCTAATACTTCTTATGATGTAAGTCTTTCTTTAGAAGATTCACTCAACCAGTTGAATGAAAATTCATATAGGAGAGATATAGTGTGGGAACAAATTCATGAGACCTTTAGAGAAATTGAAAAAGAACAATCAGCTGCTAGTATTGATCTAAATGAGCTTAATTTCCAAAATATTATTTCTAATTTTACCCTTGATAATACTGATAATTATTTACTTAGTCAAGAGGATGAGGTTAGGATCGAAAACATTACTTGTTTAGATAAGGTTCAATCATCTTCGTATTTTTATGATGAGGAGGATAATGTTGATGAAAATTTTGAAATATGTAGTCAAGAAATCTTTACACCAATTGTCCCTCACTTGGGACTTGATGTTTGTGCCTCTACCTTCCTACATGATTATCTTCATACATGTTTTCCCGAGCCTGACTATGTCCAAAATAAAATTCAGGTGTTAAAAACTCATCATCATGTTGATGTGGTTTACCCGGACCATGATACTATAGTTGACTTCGTTGTCCCACCAAAATTTTATTTACCTAATATGGGAACGTATGAATCTCAAATGTGTCAGTTATTAAATTTTGAAGTTAAGCCTTATTTTAGGAAATCTGAATCGACACATTTTTATAAGAATGACCACCACTTTCGTATTTTCCATTGTTGCCAACTATGTGAGTCAAATCGTATTGACTTTAAGGATCCGCAGTTATTTCGATTATTGTTATATGATTCGTAAGTTATGACTAATCCTTTCTTGGTATGGATGAAGACTTTAAACTTAGCGCTTTATGGGAGGCAACCCATATGCTTTTGGTACACGGTGTTGGTAATATATTTCCTTATCTCTTTTACTTTGTTCATTATTTTCTATTTGTTCATGCTTTTATTCATTTATCTTTAGAACATCGAGGACTATGTTCAATTTAAGTTTGGGGTAAGAGAAAAAAATTTAAAATTTTAGTTGTACCAAAAACCCCAAAATTGAGAAACTTGTGAACAATTCAGGATGACACTAATCAATCTAGGTAGATGGAACAAAATTCTTGTCTATAGGAATTGGCGTTCCCAGAAAAATGGTCTATTCATAAAAGGACAAATCTCTTGTGTTAGAAATAACATGATAGTCGTCACCATATCTCGGAGTCGTCATCATATCATGTTCTGTTTTTCTTTTTGCAAGTTTATGTGTTTCTCTAAGTGATTTGGTGGGGCACTGGAATCGCCTTGTTGTTGCCGCTAGGATGAAGTAGAGTGATTGAGATCAAGCCCCGTTATTTTAATTGAATTTGACAAATACAAAAAAAATATTAAAAAATCGAGTATTGACACTTGGATAGCAATGTGTGTGTGTTCTCCTGTCTTCGTCGCCTAAGCAAGAGTGGAACACAAGATCCATGGGAATTATCATGTAATCTACTGAAAAGGAGCATGTGTTTGGATTCAAAAGATCTAATCATGTTGTCGATACATTCATAAAAAAAATATATATATAAATCGACCGTTGGGGCCCTTGTATATACCAGTTGAGTTGATACTATAATTAGGATTCAGACCAGTGGGTGCGTCCATTAGAGTTCATCTTGGCATGACGTTCATACAGATATTTTGGGAAACACTATTAACCTTAGTCAACATGCGCACACTTCAATCTCCATATCCATCTTCTTAATCTATTCATGTGATTGTGGTTTGTTAAATTCCGAGTATCGTGGTGCATTGTACGACTATCTGAGTAGAGTTTTGTTTTCTTATATATGAATTTTAGTACGCTTGAGTGCAAACTCGTGTACGACAATTGGATTCTAAACAGGGTAATTCCTCACATAGATAAAGAATTTAGTAGCCAACTAAATAGCATGTTTAGTGTCTACCACTCAATCGTTCACAAGTAACTAAAATTTGGAGTTAATGTTTTGTGGGTATACCTCTTGTAAACTCTCACGAGACAAAACTCGTCTACTAGGGTCACGCAGGGTTTAAAGGCTTGTTACACATGCTAAGTGTAGTCGTGATTCCTGTGAAAGTGAGTTTTTGGTCATCTAACCAAGGAGCATCATGTTGGCTTTGAAGCAACTGGGATTTTTATTTCATTTTTTAGGTTAGTTTTTCATTTTAGTTTTGCTCGTGGACTAGCAAAATATAAGTTTGAGGGTATTTGATAAGCGCATAATTTATACATTTTTACCACCTTATTTCTATTTGCTGGAACTTATTTTTGTACTAATATCATTAAATTTTATGTTTTGCAGATTTTATTAAATAAAATTTCGACGGACTAAAATATGAAAATTTGCCCGTAAAATGGAGAAAATGACAACAAATACGTTGAAGTGATCCTTCCTATTGTAGCATGCATGTGTGGCTTCCTTTCATTGGTAATCTATGAAAATACGGCATAATACGTTGCACCGTGAAGTATCGGATCCTAGCTAGCGAAATCATTTGCAAGATATTAATTAAAATAAAAGACAATTTGGAGATGTTTTTTTAAATGAAGAAAATAAACAAAAGAGGGAAGAAAATAAATAAAAGAAGGAAGAACATAAAAGTGCTAGCTAAGAAATCTATATACTTGTCATGTGAGGGATACTTTCTTACATATATGTATAGATGTAAAAAACTACATTAATGATATGAAGATATTGAGAAATTAATGGTGTGGTATTGGAGAATATATAAATAGAGGTGGAAGCAGATGAAGAGGGGAGTTCGTTTTTCTAGTTCACAAGAGCAGTAGTTTAGTTACAGATTTTTATTTTTATTTTCTTTTCATTTTAATGGAGTAATCTTTCTATTGGGGCTATAGATGAAGCCCTATGATATGTATTAGCGATTTCCAAATTATTTTAATAATAATTCTCTTTAGTCCTTATTCTTGTTTATCATGATAACAATTCTTTTCATGCGTCCTCGTGCTTGCTTAAAAGAGTTTTATAAAAAAAATTAAATAATGAGAGTTGTTAGTATTTTGAGAATCAATTGCCTATAAAGTTATATTTTCCAAGACGTTCATTGTGTCCTAAATCATATTGAGTAGTTTTTATGGGAATATTATTTAAAATAGTTATAATTATTTAATATACTTTATAGTGGTAAAATATAAGCCCTAAGTTTTTCTTCTCATTTGTTTATTTGTTTTATTTGTTTCATTTAATAGTTCTCAATCCATCCTTATTTGTTTAGTATAATAATTTAATTAGAAATTTTAATTTTTAAAATCCCTGTGGAACGAACCGTATCTGTATACTTTCTAATCGGCAGTCGTACACTTACGACAAATTAACTTCCCATCAATTATGTAGTGCAAATTGCTAGGAATCGGTGGATGTGGGTGTATCGTAATGGCAGATTGTAATCTTGAAATTCCTAAATTTACATGAATTTGATTATTGTTTATCAAATATTGTTATATTTATTTAGGGAAAAGGGAAAGCAAACAGAAAAGAGATTGAAGATCAAACAATATTGCTTCTCCTCTGAGTTTGGGACCTCGTTGAAAGGGAAGTATGAATTTGGGGGCTAAACACTATAGGGGTTCGGCGAGTAAAGCTAAATAGGACTCCATCAATGAACCAACCCAAGTGGAACACCAAAGAGGTGAAAAATTTGAATCTGATACAGAATGTGATAAAGATCAAAGTGAAGAAACAAGTGATGTCGAAGTGAACGAGAGGGATGACAAAAAAGAAGGAGACAATGAAGAACAACAAGGAGATAAAGTTAAAGATGCAAAGAAACAAAAGAAGAATAAAAGAGGATACTTGTCAAAGTCTAAGTTGATGTTACCTCACGGCGCTAATTATCATATTTATGGGTTACCCGGTGATGGAGGAAACTTGTCATGGAGGTACAAAAAA
The DNA here is from genome assembly GCA_023531435.1 of Papaver californicum. Lineage (NCBI taxonomy): Eukaryota > Viridiplantae > Streptophyta > Magnoliopsida > Ranunculales > Papaveraceae > Papaver > Papaver californicum. Next base: position 3,779,062 of record JAJJMC010012129.1, read on the forward strand.
ACTTGGGTTACTACCTTATGTGCAACCATAGTAATTATATCAATCTTATGTTATATCGTTTACTTTTATTTAAGTTATCATGCACTTTATAATTTGTCGTGATATGGTATTTATGATCACACCGTTGTCGTGCGTCTTCTAAAACACCAATCCTCAATGAGTAAAATGATTTTATGCTCACTGACTGAAGAAGCACCCTAATTCGTTCAGCTCATTGATGCTTCAAGGGTTTTTTACTTCAGTAAAGAACTCGGTGGTTGGATATGACAAACCTCTTTTTTCTGCCTTCTGTGAGAGATATTATGTAGAATCATATACTTTTCATCTTTCGTTCAGGAAAATTACAATAAATCCAAATGATATGTAGTTGATCACATGTATCGGTGTTGGATGTAAAGACATGAGGGGTCCCGTATGCGTGAATGAGCTTACCCGAGATAATATTTACAATTTCACTTCGATGGTGTTTGGTTGGGATGAGAAGAAGACCAAGTCAGAGATACTAGTAGTTGGTCAAAAGCAGTTCTATCTCAAGAGCTTGAGGGACCAATTCTTGGGAACAAAGGAACTTCATAAAAAAGGTGAGTTGAATCAAAACCATATCAATGTTATAGATATCGCATGTATCCTTTACATCTTGGGATCTGTTATCTTCCCTGGCTTTTCCGGTTCTTGTGTGAATGCCAACTACATCAAGTTAGTGGAACCATTGAACAAAGTTCGCGACTACTCTTAGGACAATGGGTGCCTTTCATTCTTATTGAACGAGATGAGAAAGTGTACTACGGTACACAAGAACCAAGTCAGAGGGAATGTGGCTCTTCTATAGGTAATTCAAGTGGTATAGTTATTGTATTTTGTTTATCTTACTTTTTGTTTTTCTCACTTATAATCCTATGTTGATGCAAGTGTGGATATACTTCCACTTCCCAAAGTTTGCTAAAAGGGCCCATGAGAACAACAAGTGGGATGGTTCTTGTTTTGGAAACCGATACTCCTTCAATGGCAAGACGAAGAGTTTTCAGAATGAATGTATGGATTTGAGACAACAATTGGATAACTTGACTTGATAGATGTTGTCTTTGACCCTTACAAGCAACAACTAGCGAAAAGAAGGATGATTGGTTGCGAAGAACAATATTTTTTTGGACCTATATTTCACCCCAAAAGTTATATATTGTACAACCGACAAGAGTGGCGAGATAATGTGATGGTCTACAAGAGATCCCCATCAACTATTTTCAACAAAATCATAAATTGAAGAAGTCCACATGTAAGTCCTTTGATAACGAAATTGTGGTTCTTCACGATTGTTTAACATCATCCGCGGATCGGGAACTAAGAAGTTACTCCATAATTCAAATGGATAGGTCCTCGAACTCATATGATGATGTATCTCCATATTACATGGCGTGGTACCTCAATGTTTCGCATACTCATGTGCTACGAATAGACGAGAAGTCCTTAATAAGGACCGAGATAGACCACTCGATGTTCTGGTATGGTTTGTGAAGGTTTTAGCATGACTTGTTAAATGTTTGTTGTTCGAAATGAAAACAAAGAAGACGAATCACGTATCTGATCAAAAAACAAAAGAATGTTTGGTAAAAGGAGAAAATATTGAGGAGAATGAAAGGAAAATTGCAGAATACAAAACTCTGGAAGATGAACAAGTGGCGTTATATATCAGGAGACGGTGGAGACAAGGCCAAAGAGAAAAACTAGAGCGAGAAAGAATGCTCGGGGTAAATCAAGGTGATAGTGGCGATAATGATGACGCTGCAGAACGACCTTCCTAACGAGGTCAAGTGGATGTCGTGGTCGTAGTAGGTGTCGTGGTCGTGGTCGTAGTGGGTGTCGTGGTCGTGGTCGTGGTGAGCGTGAGCGTGGTGTTGATGTTGACTATGGAGATGAATGAGTTGATTCTTGTTTTTAAAACTCATGTCTTTAACTATGGAGTCAAAACTTGTGTACTTAACTTTGTTATTTTCGAATTAAAACATGTTAGGTTTGTTAGTTTATGAATGGATAAATTTGGTTGGTTTTAAAACTGTTGTGTTTGTCTAAGACGCGATAAAAAAACTACAATTTGGGCAAAAAATACAGGTATCTGACAGTTTTTTAAGCAACAATCGATCCACGTAAACATATATATCGACCGATTATAGTTTTTGGCATATCGACCGATTATGTGGCTTGTGAAAATGCTGATTTTTTGTTGGTTTTTTAGGCTACAATCGGTTGTTGTGGGAAACCATATCGAACGATTCTAGGTAGAGGAAGTGCTAAAATTTTTGGTTGTTTTTTAGGATACGGTCGGTCAATGTGGACATCCATATCAATCGATTATTTTTAGGAAAAAGCCAATTTTCTGGTTGTTATTTAGCCTGAAATCATTCAATGTGGACAAATATATCGACCGATTGTAAAAAGCCATTTTTTCAACATTTTGTTAATCCATAATCGGTCGACGTGGATATATATATATATATATATATATATATATATATCGACTGGTTGTGCTAAACTATTTCACCCATATTTTGAATTTTTTGAAAAAACTAGACGTTGGGTCTTCCTCTATATAAGGAGGACCTCTTTCCCAGACCCAATTTTCCCCAAATTTGCATTGTTTATTGATTCTCGCTTCATCTATTACTTAAATAGAGCTGGAAAAATGGCATGGGAACCAGAAGAAGATATGGAGCTCGTTAAATCGTTCATTTTTCGTCTTCCACGAACGTCTGGATAAAATTTATTATATATTTTACGATATCAAAAGGGATATGCAAAAGTTCCGTAAAATTAGAAGAATGGTTATCGACCATCATCCCCAAGCTTCTCGCAAAGAGAAAGTGAGTAATTCGACATGTTTATCCCTCTCTCATCGTTTGATGTTTGCATACTAACATGTGATTTATTTAATTTCAGGTAGAACGATTTCATAGCCTATGACGAATACGAAATGGGAAAAAAAATGTTCATGCAAACGAGGGAATATATCATGTTGAACAAATATGCTCTGAGGTTCATTAACGATGTATTAATGTGTGAGATTGACTTTGCGTACTAAATTATGTAATGCCCTAATTGCTTAAACTATATAATGCGATGATTTCCTAAAACTATAAATGAATTTTTTTTTATGAAAGTGTAGCACAATCGGTTAATAAGAACATCCACGTCAGCCGGTTGTTACAGTCGGCATTTATATAAAGTAATATCCACCGATTCCTAGTGTTTTTTGTGATTAAAGAACACCAACCCAGAATTGGCATACATGAATCATCGTATCCATCGATTTTAGTTTGATGTTCTTAAGAAAAAAAATTCTCAAACTTTTTCATGTTTTAAAGTTTCATTAACATTAATTAATTTAATAACTAATATAATTAATTAACACAAATTAATCATCCGTAGATTAGACAATAACAAAAAAAAGATGGATTAGGAATTTTTAAAAGTATTTTAAAAATAATTCTAGTTTATCCCATTGAGTTGGCCTAAAATAATTAAAATATAGTTAAAATCTGCGGACATCTAAGTCAAAACCAATTGGCAATAAATGAAATGGTCCTTCTATATTATATTTACATTATAGGGATATTACTAATGTAGAATTATTATCTTTCACAGGCCTCAGTTTAACGAGGAAAATTAACTTCTTTTCTGACTCGACTTATACCACAATTGAATTTGAGACTAGAACCAAAAATTTGATAGACAGCTTAAAATTACATCGTGACCTGAATGGATCAATATTACAATATACTCTGACTTTAACTACCCTTCAACTCAATAATACCTCACCGATGGAACAACTTCCAATTTAAGTTAGATGAGAGTTCTTTTTGTCCAGTGAGTCAGGTCGATCAACTACAGTTTCAACACGGTTAGGTGCCGCACGTCTTTGTATTAGAAAATCAAAGTAAGATCTATGTTACTGTTAACTCAAGAAGAAAAAAAACCTAAGCCAAAGTCAAATTGCAAAGATCATCTAGAATCTTAGTATCGAGATAGCACAATAGCTCGTCGTCGCATGTATTTATTTCACATTTAATGCAAACATTCCACTACTGTATTATAAAGCCAGCAACTTATGTACTGTAAGAAATGAATGCAGTAGGTAGTCGCAAGATCACTTACCATGTACAGTTGTTTACTAGATACTTTCAGCAGTAGCAAGCACGAGCGGGACCAACAACTAGTTAAACTAATCTTCTTCTGAGATTTGCATTTAACACTAACACGGATCTTACTTTAATTTTGCAATGCAAAGAAAGACGTGCAGCGCCATTTGGACCACGATTCTAAAAGAAAATACTGTTCCTTGTACTTATAATTTATATTCTAAGATCTCCTTTCAAGATCCGAAGCGTGGGGGCATGGGAATAAACCTTTACTACTTTTCAAATGTTGGCGGGAATGAATTACTATTTCAACGGTCAAAAAGCTGGGAAAAACAAATAGCACAAAAATAAAGCTGGATTTTCCATAAAAAAAATTTAGAAGGTACGATATTTGATTCAGCACAACAGATTTTCATTCAATATTGCAGCTAACATTTCATTGGAATGGAAGGTTAAGTTAAACCCACAAGTACTTGAAGAAGAACACATTGACATGTCCTTGTTTGGTTGACAGAATTTAAAAAATTGTGGTGTACACAACGGTTCAATATGATATGCTGGCCTTTTAGTTTACATAATTAAGATTTGGTTTAACTCACAAATCGTACTTGCAGTTTCGCCTTATAATTAGATGCATTTATTGTTCGTTGAAGGTTACTAAATTCGACCAGGGACTACCAAATTCCAACCCATTAAAAGATGGTTGACAATTAGACCTGGCAACCCCGGTAGAATTTGATAGTCCTTACAACAATCTGGATTGTTTTTTTCCTGTGCTTTTTGTTTTCCATCCGAAGTCTTAGATGCTACCTTACCTCCATGTATTCGAGGGTGTCCTATGGACCAAATTGTGCACCACATACTCTGCCGACCAAAGAAAATTATTAATTTGCACCGCATCCACATGATTAAATAAAAAATAAGGAGACATTGGTGTCATATCATTTCTGACATGGCATCCAACGTGTAATTAAAATAGTCCATATCCACGTCATTCACACCTCGTACAATTTAAAACAAGCTGTCTCTCCACTGCAATGAAAAACCATTTCCTATCTCTAGCTAGCCCTTCTTACTTTCTTTCTCTCTCTACAAAAAGTGAGAAAAAACATCTCGGACATTCCGCCATCTCCTCCCCGACCGTACTTTACCAACTCAACCCCACCAAACTTCTTTTCTCGGGATATTAGGGAAATTGAATGACCTGTTATCAACTTCCCAAGTAAGCGGGAAAAATGGTCAGATTTCCCGCCAGGATAAAAACCCCGTTACAAAACCCCAATAGGGCGCCAACTTCGGATTATTATACAATGCTAGTCTTATTCAGAATGCTAATCATTTATTATGCGGTAGAGTACGGTCGCAATTTGGTCTTATTTTCTCCGATGTAAATTATTCAGAATGCTTGGTCTTATTTAGAATGCTCCAATTTGGTCTTATATAAATTATTTATTATAATTCTCATCTGTTTTTACACTGTAAATTTTTTTTCTTCCAAGTATAGTCTTATTTCTTGAACAGTTTTGGGATGAGATGGGTCTTTAGTTCTGATGTTAGAATAACCATTTGAAAGTAGAGTAAGAAGAGAATAAAATATTTATGAGGTTATTTATCTTTTACAATTTGGTGGAGTTTATGAAGAGAAAGAAATAATAGACTGCACAATTATAAGAGTAGAAGCATCAATTAAATTATTGTAGAAGTTAAATTGGTCTCTGCATACAAATATTTTCTCCAATATTATTTTTTCGTCAATTATTTATAATTAGGATGTAGTAATATGTAATGTTTTTTTTTTTCTATTTCTTTATCACTAATTTAGTGATGGCAGTGGCCGTTTAGTTCCATGGTTTATTGATATTCGGTGCAAGGTTAAAATTGAATTTTTAATCAAATTTACTTTTTACCGTTAAAAAAGAAGTCAAACATTTCGACTTTATAAAACTGTGGTTATTTATCTGACATTTACCGTTACTTATAACGGTTTAATCGTAATGGTCTACGACTACTGCGACTAGTACTAACGTTGATCTACTCCTAGATCTTACTGATTATTTTATGCAGAGTGGAGGAGTAGATAGTGAGATACTATGTATAGGGGAACAATCGTAATGTTGTCGTGCCACATAGCACTTAAATTGGGTTCACTGAACGAAAAACATGGGCACGTGATTTACTGACATTGTTGCACATGATGATGGGCTCAGCCAGACAATTTAATTCGGAGAGGAGAAGGGTGTTCTGAGGTGGTGATGGTGGCCAGGGTGGGGTCACTATTTGTGGGACCCATACTCCGGGTTATGCTGGTGGAACAGTGAAAATTGTATTTCTTCAGTCAAAACAGGGTTCATATTGCATAAGATACTTTTAGTAGTGACATGATGTTGAAACGTCAGCTCTGGAGGAGTTTTTCCGGCAACAATAGTAACCTATGCTGCAGGAGTCTCTTGTCGATTTTGGAAAAACGACCCTAGTTCATTTAGAATTTGAAAGGAGAACAATAATAGACGATAACTTTATGTTTATGAGATGGACATAATTACCTCTACTTTGATATTTATGGTTACTTTTTTGTGCTAAGTCAATTTATCGTACAACCTAGTACTACTAGCTAGCTAGGTTGATGTCAACTTGCCTAGGTAAGTAGCCTGATACTCTGATTTTCTAGGAGTGTATCTAAAATACAGTATGTTTTTTTCCTATATATATATACGGCCATACGAATTGTCGGTTTCAAATTACTAGTCATGCAAAATACGAGATTTTTGTTTTCAAAGCAATTAATTTTGGTATTAAATGGACTAGTTATATGCTCACTGTAAATGGTCGAAAAGAGGATTAGCAATGAATGGGAGAATTATTTTTTGACAGAGAAGTATATCATATGGAATAACGTTGGTATAATGATTTTACGGATGAGTATTTTTGATATTTATATTATTTCCTTCGTTTTTGAAAAATATTTACTATCACTTTTTTATTTTAGTCTAAAAATATGTTAAATTAAAAAAATGATACTAATTTTTTTCCAGAAATAGAAGAAAGATAAGGTAATTTAAAGCTATTACTTGCTACTTTTAAGTTGTAGATATACCACCCATTAGGTGTGATATGCGCACTTATTTTGCCTGGTTAAATTGGGTCTATGAAAATTATTTTGATCTTATATTAAAAAATAAAATAGAGTTATTATAAGAATCATATGAAGGCCTCTTTAGCAAAAAAGAGTGAAAGTACTAAGTTACCTTCACTAATTTAAATTATATTTCTATCGTTATCCTAAATATCAAATATTTTTATTTATTTAACTAATTAAATTTATTTTTATTTTTTTTTTATTTTTTTTATTTTTAAATTTTTTTTTATTATTTTGTTAAAAGACTTTTTTCTTTCATTTTTTTTCTTTTGGTTTATTTTTATATCTCTCAAAACTGATCAAAAAGTGAAAAAAAAAAAAAACAAACCAATTTTTTTTAAAAAAATTTGAATTTTGATTTTTTTCCTTAAAAAAGCAAACTAGAATCGGTGGATACGATGACACACGTATGCTAATTCTGGTTTGATGTTCTTCATTGACGAAGAACATCAAGAATCGGTGTATATGGGTGCTCATATTAACCGATTTTAAAAAATCTCACTCTAGAATCGGTCGATATTGACATTCGTATCGACCGATTGTTAAAAAAAAATCCAAAAACGATAGTTTTTTTATAATTAATTTGGCCATAATCGGTTGATAAGGTTCTCCACGTGTGCGGATTCTAAAAAACTCAAATTCAAAAGGTTTTCTACAAAAAGAATTGTCCAGAATCGGTGGATAAGGTTCTTCATGTGTGTCGATTCTAAAATATTCAAATTCAAATATTTTTCTACAAATTTATTTGCCCAAAATCGGTTGATAAGTTTTCCCACGTGTGCCTAGTCTAAAAAAAATCAAATTCAAAAGTTTTCTGTAAATTTTTTTGCCCAAAATCGATGAATATAAATGCACTTATCCACTGATTCTAGTTTATTAAAAAATAAGAAAAAAAGTTTTAAAATAATTAAGAAAAGTTTTAAAAAAATTAAATTAAAAATTAAATTAAATTTAAATTAATTAAATAAATAAAACTATATTATATTAATCTAAAAACTAAATCGATGATTAACACTAATTAAATGTATTAGTCATAGTTGGATAAGGGGGCCTTAATATAATTTTTATAATACTTTTATTTTATCTTTTAGTGATAGGCTTAAAATAATTTTCATAGGCCCTAATTTAACCAAGTTATTTTGTCTATTAAAATCAGTACATTGTATCGAAACAAATGCTAACAAAAATGTTGTTACAATTTATGATATTGTAATTACATGTAATTATTTTGTTGTCACTGGATATTGATTGTTTAGCAAATTTGGTTCGAATTTATGATTGAATTCAAGATTGCGAATTCAAATTGTTGCATTTAACTCTATCCAACTCCACCAATACCTAGACAGTGTATCTAACATCCAATCTTTTGCAAGTATAGATGTCTAGGGCATCTGTCCATCGTATGTGTTCTCATGCGAGAATTGTATTAGAATTAAAAGACTCCGATAGTGCCTTAAGTTGATTTGATATATCGGGTTACCGTGAATAATGTGACATGATCCCTGCATGGTATACTTGGAGTCAAGGGTGGAGGGATATGTAAGATTATTTCTACATGGTTAGAAATATCTTTTTTGTTCCATGTGAACAATTTAGGCTAATTAAAATGTTGCTAGACAATTTACATTTTTATAAAGAGTTATTATCTTAAGTTTCTATAAGGTTTTATTACCTTAATAATTCTTCTTTGATGGACTGTTGAGAACTAAAAGTTAATATTAACAAATTCTAGGAACTTGCTCCTTCGTCTACCTATAAATAGAACACAATACCCACTAATATTGTGTTCAAGAATTCATAACTCATTGCGTAAAAGTTGAAGAGGAAGAAACCGAGAGTTCCACAAGTTATATTATGTAGCAAGAAGATTTACGGGTGTTTTAAGAGGATTAATTGGATTCAATATCAATGCCATCGGCAGATATATTTTTTATACACATATGTATATATACACATGTGATTGTCATGTAGTTCAAAGATCCTACATCATGAAATATATAAGTTACAGTTGGCATCAGAGCATGAGTTTAGAACTCGTGATTATCCGATAAAAATATGCAATAAAAATATTTTATGCCGTACCATGTTTTCACATCACTAATGTTGTTGAAGAGTTTTGTCTGTAAGTGCATATAATGATTATATGAGTAACATAAATCAGGTTACCGCGATACACATTTTAACATGGACTTCGCTTAATTGTTCCATATACACTGAAAATTAAATTATCAGACCAAGTAAAAAAGTTGCAATGCAATTCAAGGTTTTTGATTGTCATCATAAAGTTTGGGGTTTTATTGTTTCTGTTTCTATCGTAACTTTGAAAGGAATAAAGACGATTTTTGGTGCATTAGGTATTTAGGTTAGATTTTACATTGGGTATGTAAAAATTTTAACACCATTAATGGGATTTAATTGGCTGTAAAATTTTAGTTTAGGTGTTAATAAGTAGGCCATTGTTCTATAAACAGATGAGTTTAACTCGTACCTGTGCAACCCGATCCAACTCATTAATGCAACTTGATCCAACCAAACCAACCCAGCCTAGCATGCACCTAAATGAACTAGTTCCATAACCGAGATAATTCTATAATATGAATGAACCCATTAATACGCTTCCGTTTATTGAAATCATCAATGCATAACTTAACCTGATTTCTTATTGAATGATTTTACAATAAACTTTATGATCAACCATTTTTTGACACCATTAAATTTGTGTGCATTATGGCATGGTTTCTTTCTTAATGTTTATTTTTTATTTGCTTGTGACTATTGCACTTAAGATTTTTATGTCGAGACTCTTTAGCTATCACCACAGTGATACTAGAGTGTTTTATCTTAGCAATATTATAATGTTATTGTGAGCATGAATTTGTAAACCGTAAAGTTAAGGTTTTGCAACTATCAACCTATTGTGATATCGATATTATTTTAGTTTTTTGGCTATCACCACAGTGATATCAAAACACTTTTGGCCACGATCATAATTTAGTTAAATTCTTACAATATTGTTTTCTTTAAACATATTAGAACAACAATTGCCCAGGGCGATTCTAGTTCACATGTTCAAGAGAACATTTAAGGGTATGATATTTGATCATATATTATGTACTTCGATCATTTTAAGTCTTAAAGAGTGTCTACTGTCATTCTCTTTATTTTCTACCTTGAGTGCCAATTTTGACTGTATTTTCTAGACATAAAGTAAATATCATAATTAAATAAATGATACATGATTTTCGATAATTTTTTAAAATGCATAAGCGATTTATTTATACTAACTCATTACTGAGTTGAGTAACCCATTACGAATTTTCTATTATTTATGTATTGTCAAATTATTTTGTTTTATAACTAAAACTCAAGGAAACCTTTAAAGAAATCTAACTTCATATTATTTTGGATGAATTTCCTATATTTGTGAAAATGATGTTCATAGCCTATTTTTAACACCCTTCATATTTATCTTTACTGTAACCCTTATTTATCGTGATCCTTAAATCGGTATTTTAATTAACAATGCATTGAAGGGTTTTCTTCTACGAATCTTCATCATTAAACACACTGCTTGATTTTGGGTTACGAAAAGTTCATCATGTTTGAATGTTTTTCAATTAAGAGGTGTTGATGTTTTCAGAATTTTTATATATGACATATTTTTGATAAATATTTGTGATTAATATTTTAGGGTTACTCTTAATAGTTTATAATTGACTAAATTAATTTATGATCATATCAAGTATGTTCATATCATTGAGTGGGACTGTGCAATATCATAAGAAAGGTTAGTGTGCTATGTGAAATTTTACATGTTTGTTGCATTGTTTATTAGTTATCACCACGGTGATACTGAACTCCTATGTTGTAAATGTTGTATATATTTTTGTGTCCTCTTAGTTTGATTTAACGATTAGAAGAACGTTGCTCGTAAGTAGTTTTTGGTTCACACATTTAAATAAACATTGAGATATCTATATGTTTCATATGCATGTTGGGTAATAGCCACCCACAGGTGACTCAAAATTCAGAGTGTATTATGATGAACATTAGAATCATATGAGTTTGTTAATACATTTTAGACGAGATTCACTCACATGTGATTCTGGTTGTCGTATTAAATAGACATAATGTTGTATCATGAGAATATAAAATGTCCATATATATTTTTCATGTCTTAATGTGATCCTTAATGAGATTTTACCCACAAGAGAAGCTTATTGAAGGTATGAAACTATTGTAATTTTAATTGTTATGTTATCTTTATATGGCATACCAACTTTTGTCTTAAATTAATAATTATGATTATTTGTAGACTTTGTATGGTCTAAATTTAGGTGGATTTATTTTATCACCTGATGATTTTTCACGTTACTGTGTACATCTACCAATTGCATCATGGATCTTAATTTGTGGATGTTTCTCGAACATTCAGTATTGAAATTCAGAGGCAATTATAAAGAAAGTTAAAATCATAAGGGTCAAACAAAGGTTGTGAAGATTGTGAATGGTATGATGAAACATAAAAGTATCCTGAACCATTGCATAATATCTCCAAAAGTTTGGCATTGTTGCTCAATACACAATGCCAAATAATCCTAGGCATAATGGTGTATAACAAAAATAAAACTCATACTCTTATGAAAATATTTTAAATTACCTATATATGTTTGTGGGTATATGTTCCTCGTACAACTGGGTAATTTAAATAGTTTTCCTAGTAAAGCAGTTTCAAAGATACACCATGGACTGTTGAAAGGCTGGAAACCATGTTTAAAACACCTATAAGTTAGGTTTGTTCAGTTGGAAGGGAGAGCTTACATTCACAAATTATAGATATTGGATTTGAAAATTATTGTTGGTTCAATTGGTTTTCCTGAAAAATCCAAAGGGTATATTTTTAATGTTTTAACCATCGTATGAGATTTATTGAAACTGCAAATGTTAATTCATTAGTGATGGCATAGTATGTGGGAGTACATGGAAACATTTTCTTAAGAAATCAAGATAATGATCCCTTTAACTATGACTTCGACAAATATTGTGAATCTTTTCATTGTCGAACCGTTCGACAGTGAAGAACCACAAATTACTGATCCAGTACTCCATAATAAAACTACTGTCAATAAAGAAATTGTTGAAAACCATAAGAACCAACATTAATAAGGTCTCCTAGAGATCGCCATAAAATTATTCATGATATATCAGTGGTTTGTTTACAATAATTTAATTTTGATATGGGATGCTAAGATTTGGTTTCCTGATTCACAAGTTATTTTGATTAATGGATTGGTGCCATGAGAGCTAAAATCAATGGTTGAACGTCATGTCTTAGATATTGTTTAATTGCTCGAAAGACACAAATCAGTTGCTTGTAATAAGTGGTTCTTTCAGACCTAGCACTACTATAACAACAATGTTAAACGATATAAAGCTAGACTTGTAGCCAAAGATTTTACTCAGAAATGAAGCATTGATTATAATACGTTTTTATCTCGAGTCAAAGAAAGACTTATTCAAAATTACCATAGCATTATTAGTAGCTCAGTATGACTTTAGAGTTACATCAACTAAATGTGAAAATAACCTTTATCAATGGTGAATTGTAAAAAAAATTACATTTGTTAACCTGAAGGCCTCGCCTTATTAAGCAGGGTACTTGTAGCCTGCAAATTTAAGAAACCAACGTACGAAATTATGCAGTTTCCCTCAGTGGTATATGAAATTCAACAAAACTATAAATGCTTCTAGTTCTGGGTGAAATTATTATATGCATAATATATCTCAAGAGAAATTTATACTCGTGTTTTTTTTTATGTTAAGACATACTACTTACGAGTAGTGATCTTGGTTTTATGTATACCTCCTTACGATTTTCAAAAATAAAGGTTATAAATGAAGCTTACCATATGATAGTCATATATCATGCGGATTAGTAAAGCTCTCATATAAAGCATATATCGAGTATTCGAAGAATTTTTGAGATAACAACATATTTAGCAAATTTCGTTTCATATTGGAAAAAAGATATAAATTTAATCTTCATTACGTCTTAATTCTGAAATGGAACATATAACGAGTTGTTGATATGTTAGCCAAAGGCCTAATGAATCAGAGAACAAATTATGAGAAAGCTATTAAGAAATTTGAGATACTAATATTGAATTATATCTTACAATTACTTAATCATCCCAGTTATAGTTGATTGGGTTTTTAGACTTCAATTTTGCTGGATGTACGGATTCTATAAAGGAAGAATCCATTAATAATACTTCTACTATTGAGTTTGAATATGTATGACTGCGAGACTTAGAGATTTATGTTTATCTCTATATTGCTGAAATTTATCGTCTTAGCTTCGCAACATTAAAGCACGATATGAATACAAAAGGAACAAAACACATGAACCTTGCGTATCCGTATGTGGATTAAGCAATTCAGAAATAATAATTGTTCATTTTCACAATATGCACTTATGGAACAGTTACCTTTTAAGACCTCTCAAGAAAATATTACAATCTTAGGTATGGAGTAACTGATTATTGAATTCAACTAGTTTATGTGTTTATTTTTGAACACTTATTGAGCTCTTATTAATGTAATTATGAATTTATTTTTGTATCCATATTTAGTATACACTTATGTGAATGGATGAATGTCAACATAAATTGTCTTTCTTAAAAACATCACTGGACCATTATGATACTCCTATTTAAGGGTTATTTCCGTAAGTTATTCATGTTGTGGTACATAAAAGGAAACATGTTGATAATAGGACAACGTCAACTGCTATGACTCGCATGAGTAGTTTTATTGATTAAGATATTATATTTAACCATTAATTTTTTTTACCAATTGTGCACGCTTACGTTATCTATGATTAACCATTAAATTGATTATCACATGAACCAGTGGGAGAATGTAAGATTATTTCTACACGGTTAGAAATATCTCTTTGGTCCATATGAACAATCTAGGCTATGACTGTACATGGCACGGTTCGGTTCGGTTTTCTCTCAAACCATAACCAAAACCATGGTAGTCGGTTTTTGGTTTCCAGAACCAAAACCAAGCCATCAAGGCCAAGCACTATGGTATTACTTTTCTCTTAGTTTTAGCCATATTATAGCTAAGGCCAACTACTATGTGTCATTTCTTAGCTATAATGTGGCTCAAAGCTTTAGGTACGCTAGCAAAGCACACACATTTGATGCTATCTATAGCTAAAAAATGGGGGACATATACCCAGTTTCTTTTTAAAAAGTTAATTTTTGGATCCCACTATTCTACTTTCTCTTTCGGTTTATTTAATGTGGACCTTAAAGTTATATTGTCGAAAACAGAGTTTCCGTCAATATAAGCTAAAAAAAACAGGACCCATAGTGGTTTTTTTTGGAGACCTCTTTTGCTAGCTATAATTAATCTATAGCTAAGAAAAATGCCTCACAATAGTGCTTGGCCTAACAATCGGTTTGGTTTTGAGCCGAACCTACTCATTTTGGTTTTATCCAGTCGGTTCTGGATAACCGGTTACTCTGTCAGCTTCATGTAACTGTCAGTTCAATTTTTTTTTAATTTTTCTACAGAACAACATTTCATAAACATACCAACAGACTAACTGTTTATAAAGATTGGGTTGTTTAATTCGTCTGAAATTGTGGTGGTGAAGTGAAGATTAGGGTTACAGAAGAAAAAAAGAGAAGTGAAGAAGAGAAAAGAAGTGATGGAAAAAAAAGAAGAAAAAAAGGAGGAGAATAAGAAAGAGGAGGTGGTGTAACTGGTGTTTAATAGAAAAAAAAAAAGTGGTGATGGTTGTCATCCATGGCTGCGGTGTTTCCTGTGGTGATGGAAGAGAAGAAGAGGAGGAGAATCGGAGAAGTGAATATCGAAGTGAGGAAAGTAAGGTATAAAAGATTGGACGATCAACATTAAATTTAGAGGAAATTATATCAATGGCCTAGATAATCGGTTTTACCATTGGTATTTCGGTTCGGTTTTACATCAAACCAAAACCGAAACCTTTACTCTCGGTTTTTAACTTTTTAAACCAAAATCAAACCCTTGGTAAATAGTTCAGTTCGGTTCTATCCTTATCGGTTTGATTAGGTTCGATTCCAGCAGATAACCGTTACCATGTATAACCCTAATCTAGGCTAATCAAGATGTTGCTAGACATCTTATGTTTCTATAAGGAGTTATTATCTTAGGTTTCTATAAGGTTTTATTACCTTATTAATTTTTCCTTGATGGACGGTTGAGAATTAAAAACTAATATTAAAAAATCCTAGGAACTTGGTCCTTCCTCTATCTATAAATGGAACACGATACCCATCAATATTGTATTCAAGAATTCATAACTCATTACGTAAAAGGTGAAGAAGAAGAAGCCGAGAGCTCCACAAGGTATTTTGTAGCAAGAAGATTTATAAATATTTTAAAAGAATTATTTAGATTCAATATCAATACTATCGGTAGGTATATTTTCTATAGACATGTACATTATACACATATAATTATCATTTAGTTCAAGAATACTACATCATGAAATATAAAACTTACATGATATAGAGGTAGAGCACAAGATTCCATTCTCTGTCCCCCAAAATCCAAAACAAAACAGAAAAGTAGACCTATTTAGATTACAAAATATTGGCCCCAATTGAACTATGTCAATAGCCATCAGCATAGTACTAGACTACAATGCTTAAGAAAAAAAGAAGTACTAGACTACTAGAGCATGCCCTTGTGATGCATCTATTATGGGCACTGGTATTAATTATTGATCGATATTTAGTCGTTGTATGAACGTATCCCAGTGGTCCATTGGAGTTATGGTCAAAGGTCAATGGATCTATTTCTAATAATAGAAATACCAAGAGGACATGGGCTCTCCGCTCTGTCTATCCAACTAGACTTTCGAAATTGACAAACCCAATCTCAAATTTCAAGCAGTTAATAACACCACCAGTTTTGCATCAATATCTTGCGTAATTAATTGCACACGAAAAGAAAAGAAAACATAAAATAATGTAAGCCAAAGACCGGCCGTAACGATGTAATAAAAGAAAAGCCAAAAAGTAAGAGGCCGACAGTAACGGTATGACGCCTCCATAATACCAGTCCATGGGTCGGTTGGCAAATCCAAATGGCTAAAATCTTAATCTTTAAGACGTATGATATGGTTGGCGGCACATCATATAAGGCCACATGTTTACATAATAAGTTAATAGCTATGAGTGAATATGTCCATAAGCTAAAGTTCTTATGCAAATTTTGCAAATGCAATTTTATGCATACTCTTTTAAAAAATCAACCTGATATTTTCATTTGATTGATCCAAATATTTAACGATTGATCGTACTATTTTATTTTTATTTCCTGACCTAAAAATACATTAAAATAAAAAAAATGATAACATTTTTTCCTAATACATAGGTAGTATATATTAATAATTTCTTTATTTGTTATATAAACACTATGATTAAATAATATGATGAAATTAAAAGGTTATATAAACACTCGGCGTAAAAGGCACAAAACTAAACTCGATTTTTACCCATAAACACCACCTACTAAGTTAGGGTTGCAGATTGTTTAAAAACAATAATTAGATTGTAATGCACATTTGCCTAAGAATCAGGGGAGTAGCGTTAATTCGTTCTTGGAAGCAGATTTGACTTATGTATTTATTTTTTTTGGTACAAGACTTATGTACCAATTGCCTGTGAATTCAGACAATCCTTTCCCTGAAAACAGGTTTAAAAGGAACGGAGTCAATCGGCATCTTCTTAGCAAGGGATGCAGACTATGGTAGATACAAAATGGAACTGCTGGCCACCAACCAACTGCAGCTATAAAATCAAACTGGAGTCGAATTCAAGCAAAGCAACAGCCCACCTGGCATATGATGTGGACAAAAGAATCCGGTTTTCACAAAAGACACGTAGCTGTCCAAAATCGTTTGTTGAACCACACCGATTCGTCTCAGTAACTCAGTTTTAAAAAAGGAAACTAGAAAAAATATCGCGAAATCGGCAATTTATGGAAATGTAATAATAATAAAAAAATGAAACTTCTAAATTGAAGGAGAGGATATTGGTATAAATAACACAGAAGCCTTTGTCTTTCCCACTTACTAAAAACTTTATTTTATACACAGCCAGAGAGAGAAGAGAAAACGAGAAGAAGAGAAGAAATTTGAAAGTGGTGGTTGTTAATGGCGATTTAGACAAGAACCCCAACAACAAGAACGAAGAAAAGGGTTTCTGAAGATTATTTCTTAGTATCATTCACTGGCATTATTGACTTATTTTAAGGATAAGTTGAGATAAATTATCATCTTTGTTTATCTCGTTGTTTAAACTAAGAGGAAGTTTCTGTGTTTGCTATTTAAGTCTAAAGAATTTCTCGAGGAGTTTAAGAAATTTTAAGGAAGCAGAGGAAGATGGAGTGGTCTGGTTGTCTCAATGAATATGAAAAGCTTGTTATTAGAATGAACACACCAAGGTTTGTTCTCTCTTCCCTTTTCTTTAAACTTTCTCTGAAAGAGGATTTAATTTGTTAATTTTTCTAAAAGGGGGTTTAATTAGGTTTTTTTATTTTATTCTCAAGATTTTTAGAGATTTTTCGATTATCTTCCCTTTGTTCTGGAGATTTTCTTAACATAAATATAAAAAAATTCTCAGATATTTTTTTTTTTAATTTGGGATTTGAATGATGTTTTCTTTTGTAAAACGTAATTTTCACCTTTTTTATCTTTTTTAATTTTCCAAGTTCTAGTCAATATTAGCCTGACTCTTCAATCTCTCAAAAGTTTGATTTGATCTTTCAATATTTCTAGAAGGTCCAACTTGGACTTCTTCCTCTGTTTGAAATTTGTTGTCTAATTTTTTTCTCTTTGATTTCTTTTGTTACAGAGTTGAAATTGACAATGCCGTTTGTGCTTCTTCAACACTAGTCAAGGTAAATTTTATACATCCATCCTCGTATTTCTAAGATTTCAACCCTAAAATTTGGTTTTCAACAAACAAACTAATTCATTGTTCAAATTTCAGATTGATAGTGCCCAAAAGGATGGAATTCTGTTAGAAGCTGTTCAAATCCTTACGGATCTCAACCTGTCGATCAAGAAAGCCTACATCTCTTCTGATGGAAGATGGTTCATGGATGGTAAGCACAAACCCCTCTCTCTGTTTGTTTCTCAAACACGTTTGTTCTGTTGATTTCAGTTTTTTAGCCTCCACCATTAAATGTTTGTTTTGTTTGCTTCAGTTTTTCATGTGACGGATCAAAACGGGAACAAACTCACTGACGAGAGCGTGATCAGTTACATTGAGCAGTCTTTCAACACGAGTAATAACACTGTGAAATCCAACGAGTTGAATGGACTAACCGTGTTGGAGTTAACAGGGACCGATCGATTAGGTTTACTTTCAGAAGTTTTTGCTGTTCTATCTGATCTGCAATGTAATGTTGTTGAATCAAAAGTCTGGACACATAATGGAAGAATCGCATCTTTGATTTATGTTAAAGATGTTGATTCTGGTTCACCAATTGAAGATTCGTTGAAAATTAGTAAAATCGAAAGTCGATTAAGGAATGTTCTTAAAGGGGATAATGATATTAGAAGTGCTAAAACTACAGTTTCTTCTATTGCTGTTACTCATACTGAGAGAAGGCTTCACCAAATGATGTTCGCTGATCGTGATTACGAAAAGAAACCAGATGATGATTCACCTATTGTTACAGTTCAGAATTGGGCAGAAAGGGGTTACTCTGTTGTTAATGTTATGTGTAAAGATAGGCCTAAGTTGTTTTTCGATGTCGTTTGTACACTAACTGATATGCAATACGTTGTCTTCCACGGTACAATCGATACAACAGGAAACCAAGCTCAACAGGTAAAATGATAATCAAGCTCTTTGATAATGATGGGTTGTTTCAAATTTTCCTCAAAATTTAGTGGCAATTGATTAATCTGTTTGTGTTTGTAATTGCAGGAGTTTTATATCAGGCACAGTGATGGGACACCAATTAGTTCAGAAGCTGAGAGACAAAGAGTCATTCAGTGTTTAGTAGCTTCCATTGAGAGAAGGGCATCTGAGGTAATTTAGTAGTCCTTGACAACTAATCATTTTATTTCTAGGCTATTGCAGTTCTGTTAAACATTTCAATTTCGATTAAGTGCTAATAACATTTGGTCTTGGTTGATGTAATCAGGGTGTAAGGCTTGAGTTATGCACGGCAGATCGACAAGGGCTACTATCTGATGTTACACGCACCTTCCGTGAAAACGGATTAAATGTTGCAAGAGCAGAAATCTCAACCAAAGATGACATGGCTCTTAATATTTTTTACGTGACAAATACAGCCGGCAATCAAGTTGCATCTAAAACAATTGAAGAAGTTCGTGAAAGAATAGGATTAAATGATCTAATTGTGAAAGATCCACCATGTTCTATTCCAAAAGTTTTGTGGGATGATTCTCCGCCAGGCGGAGTTGGTGGTGCAGTACTAGTATCACTGGGAAGTTTAGTTAGAAGGCATTTATACAGTTTGAGTTCTATTATTCATAGAGCTTAAGGTGGGAAGAACCAACCATAGAAGACAGGGTAACAAGAGAAAAAGTAAGATGAACAAAAGAAGAACATACACAGTAATAGTAGGATATTAAAAAGTTAAGAATTAGGACTATTTGTGTTGGGAGGGAATATACTTTGCTTCAGAATTGGGTTCATTTTGTACATAAGAAATTTATTATTCTAAAGGTTTGACAAGGAATGAAAATGAAAGGATTTGAAAATTTGGGGTCCTCTATGGTGGGAGAAGTGGTAGTTGATTTATAGTTAGGGTTTGGATGGTTGAAAATTGATACTATGAGGTCCCCCATTTCCATCTGTTATCTATGTTTTTGATTCTACTGCTTGAATTTGAAAAATGGGAGGGAAATACTTGAAGCCTCAGATTTGGATAATTGTGGATGGTGGTGGTGGTGGTGGGGATAGAATTTAGCTGGCACAACAAAGACAGGAGAAGAGAGTTGGTAGAAAAGTGAAGATCTAAAGAGAAGAAAAATCTTAGATTGGATTGTTTGGGGGAAAAGGGTGTGTTTTCATGTTTTAGAATTTTTACAGTTTTTACACCGTCAGTTGATTTGTATATAGTTATGCTGATGACTTTCATTTGTTAGTTACAACAACTTAGAAGAATTTAGTGGTTGACATGACATTTGTGGATTTTTCGTTCTTCCCTCTATATTTAATCTTAATCTATTTTTAAGTGTTGTTTTTTCATTCTAATCTAAGCTTATTAACTGATTCTCTTGTTATTTTTGTTTGTTGTGGGGTTAAGTTCCTTAGCTGTTACTAATGTGAGAAATCGAATTTACACGCCTGTAAAGTTGCTTTCTACTATTTTGAGATGCTTACCTTCTTGCTACTACTAATAAAAATACTCAATAATCACCTATCAAGAGCATCTTGGAATCGAACCCACGCCACACCATACGACGACATATGTCATGCTCAAGAACTAGTCCTCATTTTCTAAAGCACTATTCGGCATATGTCATGCTCGAATCTACAGACAGAAATATTTTCCCATAAGAATCTTTAAAAGACAAAGTTGCGAAAACTATGGATCCCTTAGAGCTGAAAGCGGAAGGCCATGGGTTGATACCGTCTGTGATCCATGGATCTCCGATTGGGAAACCGTATCCAAGTTCCGTAGCGAGTCTGCGCTTTTTGGACTTTCAAACTTAGCGAACTGAAACATCTGAGTAGCTAAAGGAAAGGAAATCAACCGAGACCCCGTTAATCGCGGCGAGCGAAAGCGGGGTTAGAGCTTGAAAAGAATGCTAGCTTTCATTCAAGATTGAATGATGGAAAAACTAGCAACCGATGACCAAGGTTCTATGCGTGCAGGGAACTGTATTGTGAAAAGGTTGGAAGATCTGGCCAAAGAAGGTGATAGCCCTGTAGATTCGTTCCAAGGTTCGATCCTTCCCAGTAAAACGCGTGTTCGAATGATGATCGCTTTTACGCGAGAAAGGGGGACCACCCTCTAGGCCTAAGTATTCCTCAATGACCGATAGTGTACAAGTACCGTGAGGGAAAGGTGAAAAGAACCCTATTTAGGGAGTGCAATAGAGAACTTGAAATCCGATGCGAACAATCAGTCGAAGGAGCAGATGGCTCTAACGGCGTACCTTTTGCATGATGGGTCAGCGAGAAAATGGCCCCGTTCGTGAGCGAAGTAAAAAGCAAAATCGAAGATTAAATATTAAAAAAGTTTAGTTATTCCACCTGAAACGTAATGATAATAGACTAAATTTTGATCAGGCGGAAGACTAAGTTAACGTTTGGCGTTGGGCGTATGTATAAGGATCCATCTGTTGGATTGGTGTTGTATGGGCGTATGCTAGTGAAAACGCTTGGTTGGGGCGGACGCTAGATGAACGCTCGGTGGGAGACACAACACAGAACAACGTCTGATGGTAGACACATACGTACAACACGCCCCAGTGACAGTCGTGGGTGCAGACGAATGCCTATTAGGGCGTACGATTATGCATTCACCTGGTGAATGTGTGGTTTCGTGCAGCTGGTTCATGTGCCTCATTCGGTGGGCGTTATCTTAGCCATACGCCCGTACTATAAAACGATTAACTGCACTAATATCTGGAGAAGAAACGCTCATCTACGCTTACGCACGATTGTCTTGGATTACGCCTTTTATGAAATGCTCTAATAGAGCTTATCCCCCGCTCATCATTTTAAAAATCTACTAGAAACATTTATCATACTTATTCAAATATCCTACCCTTCAACAGAGTAGCTGTTAATGTCAATGATTCCCTTCACTAATCGTTTACTGTCAAGTAAACAATTCCCTTATATTATAATTTAAATTAAATGTGTGTCATTTTACAGCCTTTCGAGTAAATCTCATGAACGATTCAAGTTTCGCCACTACTGATTAGCTTAGCTATAAATAGCCGGCACAATAAAGACGTCCACTATGGTCATTCTCTGAAAATACTTAAGTTGTTGAACCTCAATTTGCATTAGTAACAGTCATGAAGGTGCATGGAAATTCACAATTAGTAGGTACCATGACCAGCAGGAAGGTGCATGGGAAGACAGATTTCCTTACAAATGGAGCAGTAAAGCAAGAACTAATTAAGGAGGAATATATTTTAAGCTTTGACATGCTTATTACAGCATAGGCAACGACTTCTACGTACAACTTAGAACTTCTATGTGTTGAAGGATAGCTTGGTATATGGTAAGACCCGCACCATATCTACCATTACGCGCGGTTATCTAGGATTATGTCCACAAACGAACGTAAATTTCGTGAACGTCCAAGACAGGCGGTAGTTTGATTAGCGCATGGAGGACAAGCGTATATCTGGTGAACGTCCCGTTGGACGTATTTTTGTGTGAACGCCCAATCTAGGCGGCATCTTGGTTAACACCGGATCATGAGACACAGTGCTAGATTAATGTCTGGCACGAGACGCACAACCAACTTTACGCTTGTCAAGAAACACACTTCTACCTTCACGCTCCACCAAAATCGATTTTGGTCCAGCTCTCGGATCACTTTTGATCCCAAACAATAAAAAATCTGGACCAAAACCCAAATATAGTCCCCCACTGTGATTAATTTTGGACGGAGTAAAAAATATATTCAGGTTTGATCCAGATTATACTCGTCCCATTATGTATGCTTTTAGTTTCATATTTTAAAATCAAAAAGTAAGAAATACATACATAGATTTCACTAGATTTCCGATCACACTAATTGGTGAGTTCGAAACTCACTGATACCAAAATTTTAATCAATCAGGAAAAAAATGATATGGCCGAGAAGGTTGTGCCTATGTTACATTCATACAGATGCAAAAAAATGCAATATTGTTTAGGTATTCAAAAAACAAAAACAAATTGAAGACAGATTGGGGTGGGGAAGGCCTATCCGTCCATGGGATAGGTAGATTTGATAAGAGGGTAGATAGACAGTAGTTACGGAAAACCGCTGGGACCCCGCGATATGCACCCCTTAATTCGAATACTATAAGACCCCTATACTCATATGTTTGTCGGGCAGCATTGTATTTGCATGGTTCATACTTTTCTACTTGAAACAGGGTAACTAAGCAAAACATATAAAATTAATATTTGACTTGGGATAGAAAATTGGAAACAATTATAACCAGTTTTAATGTTGAATTACTGTTTGATTAAGTACAAACACAGTCCAGAATTTAGGGGAAAGCGGCCTTAAGCAAGGAAAAACAACCCGAGAGATGGGAAACTACTCTTTATTTTATATAGATAATCAGTAATTACCAGGAACATTTTTTTTAACAGTGAACATGTTGAGCTTTTACATACCAGTAGAAAGCACTGTATTGTACGTAAGTTCTTGTCCCTTGATGTTTAAGTATAGAATTTGACAAAGTTATTCTCACGTCATTTTTAAAATGTTTTATATGTAGAGGTATTTTTATAAGAAGTCTCAAATTAATTTATTTGTTTAATATATATAGTAAATATATAATTAAAGTCCTGTTTGAACTTTTCATTAAAATATTATTTTTTGTTAGTTTGTATAGATTAACTGTTGAACTCTCGAATCACTCTTTTATTACACAAGCCATTACCATATAATCAGCAGAAATGCTGCATCACAAAGTTTTGTTTAGTACAAAATGAATTAAGATGATTCATTCAATTTTTGTAAGGTTAAAAGAGATTTAGACATAAGGGCGACCGTTTTATAGTTTGTCTTATTGCCCTAAATTAAGGATTTTAATTTATCACGTGAAAACGCCACCACTCCCGACACACCTACTCTATCTACTACGCTCTACCACTTCTAAAGTTCCTGATTAAAAATCACAAATGTGGGACCCACAAAAGACCCATTTAAGAGTATTAACTTGCACCGCCAAATTACTAAAATAATTAGTAGACTGGTTTAGCTCTTAGTAATCGTGGCCATTAAGAGTCTTGACCTACACTCTTGCACGTCTCCCACTTACCTGATCTAGTAATAAAGAAAATTTCAGGGGAGATCTTGTGGACGTGCAAGAGAGTCCTGGAATAGCTTAAGCTATGGTTAAAGTAAAAGAGAGAAGATAAAAATGCAATGCACGATGAGGCAAAATTTCAAAGTTAAGAAATGGGATGAGAGAGTGAAATGGCAGGGATGAACGTGGTTTTGGCCATAATGCATGTATGTACAGTACCCGGTTGATGCGCCTGATTTGATGGGTAAATCTTAGCTGGCTTGTACGGGCGACACGTGATTTTCTTGAGAGACAGATAGAGGGAGAGGGGAGTTGTTTGGTAGGTGGTCAACACAATGGGGTCAATCATACTTGTGTTCTACTACTTCCGAGTTATAATAGAGGGGTGCGGGTGGGTTTTGAAGATTAGAAAGGCATTAAAGTGTGGCAGTTGATGCCTGGAAATCTTCATCCCATTTGATTTAGTTTCTTGATTATAAATCTGGAAAAGAGAAGTAATCAAAACGGACACATATTATAGGGGTTAGTAAACTAAAAAATATAGGGATATCGAGAGAGTTTTTAATTTTTTGTTAATTAATATAAATTTTAAGAGAGTCATATAAATCCCCTTGTTAGTCGATAAAGTTTTTTTTTATTAAGTTTTTGAAGTTCTTTAAAACTCCATTTTATTAGATTAATATTTCTTAAAACTCACTCAAACATCTTTTTATTGGATTTATACTTCTAAGTCATGGATTTTGTAGATTTTATAAACTTTAAGGGACTTTTATAAAAAAAAATAGGCACGACAAAAATCTACCTCAATTTTGTGAGATTTTGAGAGACTTTGAATTTTGGATTATTTTCTCATAAGTATCAAACTCTACCTCGACTCATCTCAAAACCATATAAAACTCTCAACTCATAAGCATCAAAATTTATTAAGCTTGGTGACGTTGTATAACATCACCTTCCACTCGAACCAATTGTTACGTATACAAGATTGTGGGACATTAATATGCAAGATTATACATGCTACCCTTACCTTAAGGTAAACAACGTGTATTATATTTTTTATATGCATAATATATTTTACTCAACTCTAATAACAACACGTGCAACTCGAAATTTGTTTTTAATTGGAGCTATGGATGCTACACATATTCCTACAATGGTAAAGGGCATGACAGTGAGTGATTATCGTAATTACAAGAGAATATTGTCTCAAATTTTTTTAACTGCATGCAATTTAAAATTTTATACGTGTTAAAGTTGGTATTATGAAAAAATTTGTCTCTATAAATCACAATGGCTTTCTAAAAATAACCTTTTTTTTTCTCTGTAATTCACATTGACTCTCTAAAATACTTTCATAAAATCCCTTAAAATCTATAGATTCCTAAAGAATCTCTGAGAGTCACTGAAATCAGGACTATCTGAATATCCTTGAAATTATCATTTGACTACCTCCCTGTTAGTGTGAGTTATATTCATATAGGACTCACCAGTTCATCAAAATAGGTTAACAACTCTCCAAATCAGGCTTCGGTATTTTGGGGGAGTTTGAATCCGCGGTTTGTCAAGACTACGGATGTTATGAACCAGATCCGATTTTTATATACATGTTTGGGTTCTATCAAATTAGGATCTGGACTCAGATCCGACTTTTATAAACAGGTTTAGTCTAAATTTATTTTTGTTCCATTGGTAACGGGAGAAACTGGATCCATTGTCAACCGTAGTTTAAACCCATTTTTGTTTTTCTTATGAAATTTTAGAAAATTCAAATACCATGTTTAAAATATTGAAATATTTATCCCTAAATTATATTTTCAAATGTTAACCTAATCAAATTAAATACGTTAATATTCAATATATTTTGTTTTACGTTGCAATTTTTGAATTGTGACTGAGATAAATCTTAGATTACAGTGCATATTCTAGATCACGTTGTAGACTTTTGGTCACTTAGAAAAAATAAATCACTTGGGATAATATGGGTTACTCAGCTGATTTTGAGTTTCAGATGAAGGTTTTAATTCATGGCTCACATTTTGGGTTACCGGAGTTTTGTTTACAATGAAGACCTGGGTCACGTTACTGATTCTGGGGTACTTAACAAAGGGTCATATAGGAATTGGACGATACAAGCTAGTTAAAACATAACTTGGTATAAAAAACCTAGGTGACCAAACTTCCCATACAAAAACACCTCCCATATTATATTTTATAAACAAAAATCATTTGAATTAAAAATGAAATAAAAACTCCATTTTCTTTAATATTGATTAAATTTATTTTTTATCATTTTTTTAAATGGCATCCTTACCCTTTCTTTCTCTTCTTTATCATTTCTTCTTCTTCTCCCCACCACCATCACTAGCAGCAACAGTACCTCCTCCGCCACCATCATCAGCAGCAACAGTAGCTCCTCCGTCACAACAACACATTCGTTTCCTTCACCAACACCTCTCTCCCTTTTTATTTTGGTTTTATGTTCACCAATAATAAATTTATCACCCATATCTACCACTAACAGCACCTCTGTATCCTCCACTAACACCACCAGTACCTCCTTCTTTTTCTATGTCCAGATCCACCACCAACAACACCTCCTCCTTCCCCATCGCTTCCTCCTCGTTATTTTTTCTCCTCCACCACTACATGTCCAAATCCACCACCAACAACACCTCTTCTTCCTCCTTCTATCCTCTACAAACATCACCAACACCTCCAGATCATCATCGTCGAAAATCATCATCAAATTATAATGATACATCATCATTGTCGAAATTAGCGTTTTTTGTTGGTGAAACGTCAGAAAAATGATGAAACCAAATTTGGTTTCATCAAATTTCACCAACACAAAAATTGAAACCAATTTTTGTGTTGGTGAAATGTTAGAACCAAAACGATGATGAATTTTTTTTTGGTTTCATCATTTTTTTTCATCTGGAACAAGGTGGAACCAAATAAATGATGAAACTTTTTTTGGTTTCATCATTTTTTTTCCATCTGTAATAAGGTGGAACCAACTAAACGGTGAAACTTTTTTGGTTTCATCATTTTTTTTCGTCTGGAATAAGGTGGAACCAAATAGATGATGAAACTTTTTTTGGTTTCATCATTTTTTTTCATCTGGAATAAGGTGGAACCAAATAGATTTCATCATTTCTTTTTTGGTTTCATCATTTTTTTTCATCTGGAATAAGTTGTGTTGGTGAAATGTCAATTTTCGTTGTGGTGGTGGTGGTTGGTGTTGGTTCTGGTTTTTCGTTGCTGCTGGTGGTGGTGCTCGTTGGTGGTGGACATGGTGGTTGTTAGTGGTGCTCGTTGATGTTGGTGGTGAAAGTGGTGTTGGTTGTTGGTGGTGGTGGTTCTGATTTTCGTTTCTGCTGGTGGTGGTTGGTGGTGGTGCTCTTTGGTAGTGTACCTGCTGGTTGTTAGTGGTGCTCGTTGATGGTGGTGGTGGGTGATGGCGGTGGTGGTTGGTGGTGCTCGTTGGTGCTGCTGTTAGTTGGTGGCTGGTAGTGGTGGTGTTGCTGGATGATGGTGGTTGTAGTTGGTTGATGGTGGTGAGTTGGTGTTGGTAGTGTTGGTGGTGAGAGAGAATAAAATTTAAAAATGGGATTGATTTTTTTATTGGGTTGAATTAATGTAAAGGGTAGTTTAAGAGTGGAGTTGAATTTTATTTTTGTTGGGTTGAATTAATGTAAAAGGTAGTTTAGAGAGATTTATTTAAATGAGGTTTTTGTTTCATTTTGTTTTTAGTGAGTTTTTTGTTGTTGGATAGTGACACCTTTGGGGTTACAACCCATGGTCTGTAGTTAAAATTGTTAATCACAATGGAAGGTTTGGATCACGATACAAGTTTAAGTCACCAGTCAGCCTTAGATTATAATGATACATTTTTGGATTTATATACAAATTTTGCTTCACGAGATAAAAATTGGATCCATACGATTTTTATGTCACATGATAGATTTTAGATCATAAGAAGAGGAAAATTTTGCAATAGTAAATTTTGGCCAATAAGCATAGTTGGGGTCAGAATTTCAGATTTTGTGTTACATAATATATGTATTTGGTGTTATAAACTAAATCAAAAGATGAACTATTGCACAAAAGAAATATAGAGAGAAGAAGAGAGAATTTCTCATTACTAGATATTAGTATCCATTACAAAGGAATGAGCCTCAATTTATAGGCTAATGCAAGAGAGGATGATAAAGATAGCATTAACCTTAGGAAGTAATGGAATGCATTCTCATAACTAAGGTATTAAACCTAAGTTATTACACTAAATTTGGGGGTTACCAAGAAGTGAAAGATGTGAAGAGGTGGAAGGGGAGATGATAAGGTGGTGGTGTAAGAGGGGTGTAAGAGTGGTGGAATCCACCAAAGAATTAATTTACAACACTCCCCCTTGGATGACACCGCTCTATTATGATATTGCCTCGTTAAAACCTTGCCAGGAAAATCCAAAAGTGATAAAACCTAGACGAAGGAAAAAGAGTACAAATCATATCATGGTGTTGGACGCGTCAAATATTGCCTCATTAAAACCCTGCTAGGAAAACCCATTGGGACAAAACCAAGCAAAGGAAAAAGAGTACAACACGCATAAATTTCCATCACACAATACTGATGTTCTCCCCCTGATGATGTGCACCCAAAGAAGTATAGAAAGACTGATTACATAATGTTGATCTTCAAGTAGAATCACTGACCGTCTTTGTTCAAAACAAGATATAAGTTTGTCTTCAATAATGTCTTCGAATATCTCTTTAAGCAAATTTCTTCAAGTTCGTTGCCTCATCAAAACCTTGTCGGGAAAACCCATAAGGAAAAAACCTTGACTAAGGAAAAAGAGTACAACTGTAGATAGATTAAGAAAAGGAGTTGGACATATATATATTGCCTTGTTAAAACCTTGAGAAGGAAAACCCAGTTGGACAAAAACCTTGACTAAGGAAAAAGAGAACAACTCGTAAAGTCCAATATATCCTCCAGCAGAAAGAAGATATCTCAGTTGATTTACCACAAGTAGCTAATCAGCAACCATCTTCAGCTCAATTTTTTTTTTTTTGGTAATGGGGACCTTTATGTTGCCATAACTTAATTTCAAATCTCAAGTTTAATTGTCTTTGTCAAATTCCCAATGGTTGATTTATAGGATCTGATATATCTTTTATTCTTCGTAAATTCCTTTCAAACAATAATAGATGATCATCGTTGTTGCTGCAAAAAGGATGTTGTATCGTCTAACAATTTGGCAAATGGAAACTGATTATCTGTAGTTCATTACTTACGAGACTTTGGATAAACCGTCAAAGCAAAGATCAAATGTTAGAGGTACTACAAAAACCAATATACACAATGCCTCCATATTAGTGCTAATTAAGTTTGGCAAACAAATTCACTACCGAACAATTTCAAGTATAACATATAAAGTTATACATAAAATCAAGCACAAAAACAACTTGTAATTAGTACGTAATACGAACCAGAGAGAGTGTTACATACCCGTTACCGAGATGAAAGTAGATTGCTATTACACAAGTTTTATTAGGAGGTTACATACTTATCCATGTAAACATGTCAAAACTTTCTAAAGTTGACAAAATCATGGACCATTATAATGCTTAATAAGTTTGATACATGATTCCAAGATCTTTTATCTTGAATTCTTTCAATAAGGAAGTATAACCTGTGATAATCTTTTAGAAGTTTACACGAACGTTATCTTCGATAACAAACAATTATGTCAGACTATGACATGTAAAACTGGCAAATAATAGTTTCCCTTAAAATTCATCTATCAACGGGGTACACAATACTTACCAAAGTATTGGGTATTTTCAAATCATTTAAGAGTAGGTGATGTAATTTCACAGATCTCAAGTGTCTGTAGAAACTAGATGCCACGAGTGGCGCTGTGCAATTAGCGTCCTTGTTCCTCTTGTTTCACTTTCATGCAAACTAATTAAGCATCAAACTTGTAACCTTCCGGGTTCACAATTTTTATTTATGTCCAAAAATGTTTATTAGTCAGAGGACAACCAAACATGAATGCCTTTCACCCATATTAGTCAACCATACATATTGTCGATACTTCACGGCAGTTTCTCTGCGAAAAAGGATTTTGTCTATAATACATGTATGGTTGTCGCTACTCTGAATATATGTTCGACAATAACTACGATTATGTACGCGTATAAAAATCATTCTTTTATATAGACACCACTTGTCCACTTAGGAATGAATTCCTCTTTAGGAGATAAATATGGCTCGGTAATTAAAGATCGTAGTTAAATAGTCTCATTGAGAACATTATTAATAGCCTCCCCAGGAGCACTATTTTGATCCAGCGCGATTGGCTTCCTCTATCAAGGAATATATATTATTTTATTATTTTATTTTTTTTCATCAACAATTCAGATGAGTTGTAGACGACTCAATTATTTTGAATGAATAACTTCTCCACCTTATACCGAATTGGTGCAAGAATTATGATGAGACCAATTCATGACGTTCTTATAGCGACTGCTTTCTCCCTCTAACGGCGGGAAGTCTCATCACATCTAGTATTATTCATGCAAAATATATTACGGGTGAGTGACCTTGGATCCAAGTAGGTCATCCGAATTTTTTTTTTTTTCTTCGGATTGTTCATCATAATATTACAATTAATAATTTTAAATCACTCATGCTCATATATGTAATTAAAATTTGACAGCGTATACTTTATCATTGTGCACCCTGATTAGCATTTATTATAAACGATAGTCATATGCTCTTGTATTGGTACGTCTACCAAAATTTGAGCGGGAAATTCCGCTTGATTGGTACTAATCAATCAATATGTCGGAAACGTTTAATGCTGTTAAAATTGTGCTCTTGTAGCAAAGAATATGACATATATTTTGAGTTTTGATAATAAAACTGGTCGTGTCGTAATCAACCAAAATAATCGAGTTCTTACTCTTCCAAAATAGATTAAAGTATAGCAAATAAGAACAAGTTCGTTCCCACAGAGAGGCAATTAAATTGTTATTATTCTTAGTTACGCAAGTAAACAGGGGGGTTTTATGTTGTGAATTAAGCTAAATTAAACTAAAGCAAACTAAAGCAAATTAATAGAAACGTGTATCAGGGAGAGAAGCATTGGTTAGAGAATTCATCGTCCGTTATCCAACATGTTATCAATCAAAGCATACGCAACATTCATGCATTAGTAATACCAAGAACCCTAAAGTAGCCAGTTATCTCGTCTACTTCGGCAAAACTCCTAACATCATCAAAGAATGAGTACCTCCACCCTTTGAATTCTTAGCACCGGATAACCTGAGTGAGTACCTCCACTCGAGTTTAACCCAATGATAGCTATGGTCTTTGTGAGTTGAGGTTAATCTAAATAACCCGGCGTAATTCGCCACTCGGATTTAATTTAGGTCAAGCTTCTACACATACATGCATGGCAATTTTAAGTATTGTTAACAAATATGCTATACTACTTGTAACCGGAGTCCCTCGACAGAATCGACTCTCAGAACCCCAGTCTAGTTATAGATATCAATGCCTTTTTACTTGATTCTAGACTCAAACAAATCAGCAATCAATCATATATCATTATACTTAGTAGAACATGAACGATATTAAGAACAACATGAAATTATGAGATATGCGCCATTCAATTAATAAACATGTCTTCAAACATCAGATTACATCCCTAACCAATATGAAAGGTTTTAGCTCATCATGGTTTTCTCAAAACCCATGGAAAACAATAAAGAAAAGTATAATCAAACCCGGAAAGATAGCGAAGAATTGTTGCTCCGAAGTGCAACTGCCGAAGTAGCCAGCAGCACCAAGTTACGCCTCTTCTCTTCTTTCTTCTTGTTGTGTTCTTTTCTTTTGCTGTCCGTGTTATTGTATTTGTTTCACCAAGTATCTCCTCCAAAAACTCCTGGATACTTTGTGTTTTATATGTGCTCAAATCCCTAAAAACCTTGCGCCCAGCCTTCATTTCCGAAAATCAGTGCGTGTGCACTTGTATTTGTGAATTCAGCCAACTCCTAAAATTGTTGCGCCTGTCCCCTTGCTACTTGAGTCCTCTTCCTCATAATATCCCTTACGTGAGCCTCCAATATTGTGTCCCAACTTCACCCAAAGACTTGCCATGAAAAGAGTTTAGTTCTCCTTATAGAACTAGAGTTAGCCACTTTAGAATCCTAGTTGAATTAGGAAATGTGCTAAGTTTCCTTATTCCACTCCAACAGGATCGATATATCAACTCCAAATTCATTCCTAATCCCATATGACTTCCCCAAGCTAGCTACTACTCCACCAAGGCTAGCCACTAGCCCATCAAACCACTCTAGCACCTCCAACTCGTCACTTTGCACATTAGCACATACGATTCAGCCAACTTAGCGCCTGGGCGCTAACAGAACAAGCTAGTTTGCCACCATGTGGCTTTGCCCATAACTTCCTCATACGAGATCAGAATGACCTCGTTCTTTCGCCGTTGGCTTCGTAATTCAATTTCCTACACTGTGAATGGTGAAAGGCCTAAATGCAGCAGAGTTTTACTGGCTCCTCGGTAGTTCTTCTCATACAGCTCCATTCTGCGGGTTTCTGAACTGTAACCTGAAAAGACAACTAAACTTCGAAAGTAATCGAAATACATAATAATTCACTCAAATATAGCAAATAAGGATCAGGAAAAACTACTTTAAATGTATGATTTATGCACCTATCAAAAACCATTAACAAAAGTATAGATTGACGAGAGAAAAATAATAAAACCATTGACAAAAGTATTTAGTAACTATGGGCTACTTCGGGAACCCAGAATTTTATGGATACCTGAAATCCAAAAAATTTCATAGACCACTTCTGGAGTCTATATTTATGGATTACTGCGGGAACCCACAATAATTTGGATTGCTACAAAAATTTATAATTTGCATGTTAGACTACTTCTGGAGTTAATAACATCCCATGGATTGCTTCTGGAATCCTTTTTTTTTTTTTTCAAGACCAATAATTAAAATAAACAAATCAATTTACAAAATCAAAATAAATAAAGAACATACACAGATACAGTACCAACATAATTTAAATATCAATTTCGTCATCTTCGGGTTTGACGAAATATTCATTGCCAGTGTACACGTGGACACATTATTTGTAAAATAAAATTGTCTTAACATCAGGGTCATGTTACTTCAGGAACCACGGATAGAGACATGATGTCACTTTGTTACGGGTCACTTCAGGGACCGACCGATTAACCGAGTGAACTTCTTTTGTCCATATTGTGTCACACTGAGTTCCAACTTCAGGTGGAACAATCTTTTTTTTTTTTTTTTTTAATCCAGGAGATTATTGTTGAGGAGGAAAAGTTAAAGTTGTGCTATCCTTCAAGGATACAACCTTTCCTCTTTGTAATGATGCGATCCGCAATTATTGGTACCTTAAAGCGATATAAAATAAAATAAAATAAATAGATAATAATCCATCGACAAAATAAAAACTCATATATATACGATATAATTCACAAATGCGCAATTTTAACTAATACATGGTATACATATGTATATGCATGAATCGATTATTTGTCTAAACAAATAGTAGCTGTGAATATATTACTATATTCAACTAAATCTTCATCTTATAAAAACCAAAAGTTTGTCAACTCATGAATATAAAGTAAAAGATTTTGATTTTAGTTTTTTCTTAAAAACAAGAAAAAAGATATATAGTATTTTACCTTATTGTGTAAGATTCATCACAATAGAAATTTGATCATCATCGTGGTCAATTGACGACCCTTGAAAAAAAATAAATAGGCAATTTCGATCTTTTTAGATTATTTGAAAAAAAAAAATTAGCTCATTAACAGAGCGTGCTGATAACGTGTTATAAACTAAATCAAAAGATGAACTGTTGCACAAAAGAAATATAGAGAGAAGAAGAGAGAATTTCTCATTACTAGATATTAGTATCCATTACAAAGGAATGAGCCTCGATTTATAGGCTAATGCAAGAGAGGATGATAAAGATAGCATTAACATTAGGAAGTAATGGAATGCATTCTCATAACTAAGGTATTAAACCTAAGTTATTACACTAAATGTGGGGGTTACCAAGAAGTGAAAGATGTGAAGAGGTGGAAGGGGAGATGATAAGATGGTGGTGTAAGAGGGGTGTAAGAGTGGTGGAATCCACCAAAGAATTAATTTACATTATTTGGATGGTAATAACAATTTTTACATCATGATCCAGCTATTGATTTATTAATCAAAACTGTGTCGTAGGAAGATCATGAGTCATGATGGTTTATTTTCAGTGACATTCTAGACTTTGGTTCAGTGAATCAACTTTTGGTCACTAAGTAAACAATTTGTATCGCGGTATAAGTTTTTAGGGCATGTATGTGGTAATATTTGGGTCATAACAATATCCGATGTTGGTAATTATAATGGCATAAAAATCTATGTTCATTGCCTTTATTTTCGGTATCTGGGATTACATAATTAAAAAAAAGCATAAACAATTATATTGACGGTCGTAACAAATTTATACCCCCATTTTAACCTAGGCTAGGGGTGCATATTCCTCCCTTCATTATATGATGAATTTTTAATCTTAATTAATTATTTATTTATATTTTTTAAGTATTATAATGGATAATTACATTGGAAATTAGAGAACCAAAAAAATTAGGTATACAACCCAAATTATTATTTATCTATTGTGTACTTCTCCTAGTTGTTATTCTGACTTAAGATATTCCAGGTTAAAAGCTCAGCGAATTTTCGTTTGCACCAACTTATTTTTGATTAAAAAATAAAATAAAATGAGTTTATTTAAGTTTTTTCTTTTATAGGGTTGCATGGTTTTACCGGTACCCAAAATCTAGTAGAGCACAGATTGAGAGAACTATCATTCTACATTATTGGTTATTTATTTTGGAGGCAGACGTCCCTAAACGACTATAACATTATTTTATTGAAGTGTACGTATAGCAGGGAGCTACTGTTTTAAAGAAGATATACTGAAAATTTGAAACACATGCCTCGCTCAAAAAATTTTAAATATGTAGGCTTACAGCTATGTTGGAGATTGAATCTTCAAAAAATTCAACAAATTTCCGACTCATATTTCCATCATATTTTTGTATTTAATGTTGACGAGTTTTGAACTCATATTTCCATTATTCTTTTGGATAAATAATTTCATGTTGTCAAGTTTCGAACTCAAATTTCCACCATATTTTTGTATAAAAAATTTAATGCTGACGAGTTTCAAACTCATATATACATTATTTTTTAAGATAATAAATTTTATGCTGACGAGTTTTAAACTCATATTTTCATTAAATTTTTGGATAAAGAATTTTAAGCTGATGAGTTTCAAACTCATATTTCTGTTATATTTTTGGATAAAGAATTTTATGCTGATGTGCTTTGAAATCATGTTTCTATTATTTTTTCGGATAAAGAATTTAATAGTGACGAATTTCAAACTCACTCATGTTTCTATTATCTTTTCGGATAAAAAATTTAATAGTGACGAGTTTCAAACTCTTATTTCAATTTTTTTTTAATTGATAAATTTTCAATGTTGAGTTTCAACTTCAAGTCACTAGTATTATTAACATCAACTTTACTACTCCGTATACAACAAAATACATTTGCGTATTTCCGTTGTTACATGACTTATATATCTAACAAATGATACGTTCTATCCGAAATCATATACTACTAATTCCTTGGATATCATCATACAGCAAAGCCATAAACCTTGTAATCATGCTCCAAGCCTCCAACCAGAGGCCAATATACAATTGAAAAGATCTTATTCCAAGTTATATTTAGTCGACAAACAACACAAACTTTACTGAACTAGGACCTACAGCTATACAAAAACAAGTATGGAAACAGAAAATCATGCAGAGAAGAATCACATAAATCTAGAAACAGTTAACATTCGAGCTTATTATTATTTGGTGCTGGAAACTTTATGAAAAGAAGAACGATGCTTCTTTTCGAAATTTAATTTTAGAAATTAAGAGTAGTACACAAAGTCTTTTGGTTTTAGTTTATATAAAGTAGACCTACGTACTTTGGTCAAAACCTATTGATTTAGTAGGTAGGTTCATTGTACAAATAATATTTTTGAGGAAAAAGTACAAAATTGTACAGAAAACACCCAATAAACCCAAGGTTCAAGAGAGTTTTCAGTGGTTAAACCAATATGCCATGGTGGAGGTGAGTTGGATTTCACACAATTCTAAAATATCCCACTATTTTCAATATAAAACAGCCAACTAGCCAAGTTATGGTGAGTCTTTTTAAAATGTGATTACAATGGGGATGCATGGTCCTCGAGAAGTGATCTACTTTAAAAGAGTGAAGTTATTGCCAAGATCTTCCAATGCAGATTTTCCTAGACCTCAAGAAGTTATCAAATGATTACTGGGCGTTAATGATAATTGTTTGTCCGTCTGTTTAGTGGCGATATACCGGTTTGAATCTTAAGGAATTCAAATTTGCGCACATCATAGAAAGTACGGCTGGCTCTACTGTCACGTATGTTATGATTTTCATCCCTCACTACATAATTTTCAAAATTGAGTCAAAAGATAAATTTGAAATATTCATGTAAACATCCTTTAGAGGAGAGTGTGCATAAAATCAGACCGTTAATCTCGCTATCAACTGTACGGGTTGAAAATAGTCCAAAATGGAATCTAACCAAAGTTTGATACCTCTACTTGTCCATTTTGACCTATCTAAGAGCGTCCACCGGGGCGCGATCAAAAGGCTGACTAAAGATCAAAAGTGATCTTTAGTCCGAAAAATCATAACGCAGTGGAACGATCAAAAATAGTCGATAGTCGCCCAAATGCACTGTAGCTGACTAGAAATAGTCATTTTTCCCGACTAAATAGGTTATTGTCGAACGGGCTCATAGTATACCGCTTGATGCTAAGCGGCGTCGTAGGAATTCGTCCATAGCCAAGCGTTATTCTAGGACAACGCTCAGAAACACGGGCGGTGAGCTAGGAGTTCGCCTGGTCAAGCGTTATTCTGGGAGTGCGTCTGATGAAACAGGGTGCTAGGATCACGCCCACACACAAACGTGAAGCTGGAATACCGCTCAGTTGGAGCGTTATCCTAGCATGCCGCATGGTCCAACCGGAATGCTAAAGCTCCGCCCAAAGCAATACATAATAAATTAAGTATACTAAGCTAATTAGCTAAGCTAAGCAAATTAACTAAACTAAGTTAATTAACTAAGCTAAGCTAATTAACTAACTAAACTAATTAACTAACTAACTAAACTTAACTTAACTTAACTTAACTTAACTTAACTAAATAAATTAACTTAACTAAACTAATTAACTAATTAACTAAACTAAGCGGTACTCTAAGAGTTCGCATTTTATAACTTAATTAAACTAATAACTTAACTAACTAACTAAACTAAGTAATGGAGCGGTACTCTAGTGCTCCGCTTGGGTTTTGTAGCCGGGATGCTAGGGCACCGCCCGACCCATTCTACTCACACGTTCTGTTCGCACAAGTGCAAATCCTCCAGGCGAGATGTTAAAACTTCGCCCCACCAGACGTGCTTCTGGGATACCGCCCGTCTCTCTGGCGTGTTCCTAGGATAATGTCTAAACACAGGCGTTACGTTAGGATTCCGCTCCACATCAGGCGTTACGCTAGTGGACCGTCTCGAGCAAGTGTAATCCTAGGACTCCGTCCGTCTTTCTAAGCGCATCGCTAGCACACCGGCCCACCTCAGACGTATTGTTAAAGCACCGCTTGACTATATACGACTGTTCTTGGGCTGGATTAAAGACTAATTTTTTTAATCTTTAGTCTTATAGTCTGATCGCTCCCCTATGGATGCTCTAAGCTACTAAGAGAACAAGAGAGAAAGTTAGAAAGCCCACAAACATCACAAAATACACTAGATAAAACAACATAAGAGGAGTTTTGAGGGTTTTTGAAATCAATATCACTCTTGTCATTTTTAACCTAACTAAACAAACAACTAAACTCCAATTGATATTGGCTCCTGATTAATAAAACTGGTCAAGGATTTAACACTAATTTAATCGAAACATCATAGGAAATCTCCATATAATAAGACAGCTTTCATGTGTAAAGCTTAACGGCCAACTATTTCCAAATGCTTTTGTGTGGACCTTTCTTGTTGGATTCTTGCAAATTGTAAGTTCTCAATCTTTTAGGGAGGAATAAAGGTATCAATTAAAACAATCCTAGTCAGAACCAATTAGTATGCACAAGGTGGATAATATTTAACCATCTACAAATCCAGATTCTCATATTTGTCAAGGTTTTGTGTCTCCTAGCTAGTGTTTTATGGAGAACCCAAAGAGGTTATCGCTATTCACTTGGACTTTTCATTATACGGCCAATTCGAGAGCACGATGACAACGGCCAATTCACAAGGTGGATAACATTTAACCATCTACAAAAGCACAAGTGATTCTGTTTTTCCAAAAACCAAAATCAATTTTAAAAGTCACAAATAAAAATATTATATTTTATAAAAAATTAATTTTTTTATTTTTAGGAGTTATTTTAAAATTGTATTCGTAAATTTATTTATGATTTTTTTATTTCTATAAGTCAAAAAGTAATTTTTCAAATAATATCCAAACATACTATAAATTAGTGGAATATGGTTTACTCAGTTTTTTAAATTATAAACGGAAATCGAGTCTAAACTGAAGCTTTCAACAACCACAAACACTATATAAAATTGTTAATAGCTAACAATCAAAAGTCGCACTTACTGGCTGGGGTAAGTTGTGTTACTCAAATAACTAGACTTAGACCAAGTAAATCCTAAGTAACATCATATTTGATAAAAAGAAGAACGATTTTTAGGGACCTCTCAGAATTTGAAGGGACCCTTCCGTGCTTAGTCCATCCGTTCTACAAAACTAATGGGTGCCCTAATGGAAGGAAATGACTAAATTATCCTTTATTAAACTTATCATAATCTAATAACCGTCTAAACCTAAACATAAATAAATCTAATACTAATCTTAATTTTAAACCTTTTTCGTATAAACAAAAACAAACTCAAATCGTTCATCTCTTCTCCTAATTGAAATGTCAAAAGAAAATCCTTCTCCTATTTTCCCTCTTTGTCTTCCAAACTATTAATCGTCGATTCGTAAATGAATTACATTAGAAGGTAATTCCCGACAAACCTGTTCATTTTTATACGTTTTTGATTGTTAATTCGAGTTGAAATCATGAAATATGGGTTTAAGAAGTAGTTCCAGTGTAAAGTTCAGTTAGGAACATTTAGAAAAACCCTTAGCGAGCTGACCGAACTTTCAGTTTAAGAAGAATACCAAGAAATTTTCCTAACCGAACTTTTTTCGACCTAACCGAACTTTCTACTGTTCTTCATTTTTCTAGACGAACTTTTATCGACCTTTTGAATAGGTGAATAATCATTGAAATTATTTGGATTTAAACCAGAAATAACACTGTCATCATGAAGCGCAATTGGAGTAATAAATTCATGATCACTATACCTACATATTTTAGATTCTTCAACAACACTATCCGCATCGTCATAATAATATGAAGATGGTCGAAACTCATCTAAACAAGTAGTGTTAACAATTATAACCTCATCATCTTGATTATGTGAATAACTATCCTCATTTTCAAGGGTAATATCAGAAACATTGTATTGGCAATTAAGAACATTTTGAGCAATAGTCATCGTTGCAACACTCTCCTTCATATTTAATTCAACCCTATTTGTATTCTCAGTTAACTGCTTGAGAGATTCTTTTAGAGAAAGATTTGGACTACTATTTGTTCCCTTCACACTCAAGACAAATCTATTTGTATTCTCAGTTAATTGCTTGAGGGGATCCTTTAAAGACAAAAAACTCGAATTTTCCTCATTTTCCTGTTTATATGACTGGTGTGTGTACAAATAGTAATTGGGACCAATATGGTATGAGCCATAACCTTCGAAAGATTGGTGATGGTCCCAGCCACTATCCACACTATGGTCATAAGAATAATGTCCATGTTGAAATTCAGTCGGATATTCATTGTACTGGCTATTGTAATACCAATTCGCCATCCTAACTGGAAGGAAATTCTAAACAAGCACAAGCAAGGCTGACTCGACCAAGCAAACCTATTGAATCTAGCAAACAAAAAGCATGATGGCTCCACTTAGATGGTTTCTAGACAAGCTTCTACTCTTCCAAAAGACAATTAGTTACAGTTTTAGCAAATCTCTTAGAAAGATCCGAATTAGATTAAGTCGAATAGAAAAAGGATAAGCTCTAAGGATCTTTGATAAACCTACCTCTTTGGCAACGTTTCCTTGGGTTACAAGGCGGCTCGAATCTACTTAAAATAATCTTCCTGAACTTTGAGTTAGGCTAACAGAGTAACCAATACAGTCATTTTGAATGACTTTCCAATAAGCTCATTATCCTATAGGTTTCTTTCTACTCAAATTTTAGGCTTAGGTTCGCGTAGATAACGTGTTCCTAAGTCGGGGAGAAAGGATACTGTATTCAAGTCCTCAACATATATGCATTACGAAGGAATACAAAAAATACACTGACAGAGGATTCGTGGGTGGTTAGAGTCTTACCTCTCATTCCAGACAGGCGATGAACCGTTGGAGTCGACTCAGGCCACCGACTCCTATGTCAGTGTACGAACCCGAGGGGTAGAGACAATATCGTAATTGTCGTCCTTTCCAGTGCAGTTTATATTTAATTACCCTTCTCTAGGGTTTAAAAATAATAAAGTCCAAAAATAAAAAAACAAAAAAATACCTAAAATAATTACAAAAATAATAAAAATTTCTTGATATAATTTTATAAAAATAAAAATAAATAAAACCCTAAAAAAAATTAACAATTTTTTTTTCTTGTCCTCTTTTTCCATTCTTTTAGATTTATCTTTGACTCCAAGTCTTTAATCAATCAATATAATCTTTGGCTCCAATTTCTTTTTGATCCAAAACCTGTAATACAAAGAAAAATACCAAAGAAACGTAAAATAGAACAAATAAAAATAAAATAAATAAAATAAAAATCTAATAAAACTAACTGAACTATAAACTAAACCTAAAAAACAATCTAAAAACAAGTCCGCGTCGGCGCCGCCAAAAATTTGATGTGGTTGTAAATGGTGGTAAGAATGAGTTTCAAACTCTCGAACTTGTGAAGATTGATTTTATATTTAAAATCTGATTTAAAACTAGAAAATATACACAAAATATGAAAATAATATTCACAAATAGTGAGGTTATGGATTTCACCATTAACCACTTTTAATTGATTCCAAAAACAATAATTCTAAACAATTCTAGCTCAAATAAGTGACTCTAATTTTTTCCAAAGGTAGATTCTTAAAATATCAATTGTAAATCACAAGCATGGCTCATCAAAAGCTCTAGGTCCCAGCATAAACCATCAAATAAAATCACAATCAATTAAAAAAAATCATAATTTCAATTAAAAATAAATGTAAAAGTCATAAAAAGAATTATTAAAAGTTACCAATTAATCATGGAAAAATGGCTTCCTCCTTGCCCCAGTGTTAGGGTTTAGCTCATCATGCTCAAAACACTCTCAAAAGATAGGTTCACAGCTTAAAAAGTGTTTACAAAGGTGAAAAGAAGAGAAAATAATAAAAGCAGCGAGTTTGCAACGGTGTATTGGTGTTATAGACTCGCTGTTACAAACTGAAGATAAATGTTGCAAAGATTAAAAGCTTTAGCAGCATAATCTTCAACCTTTTGGCCACGAGATCTTCAACCTTTTTTCTGTGGCAGAGCCAGCCCCACTCAATTTGTTTCTCTCGACTTCTTTATATACTACAACAACCACCAAGCTTCCAAATCTCAAAAATATCTTGTAATCAATGATTTTAATTTCGATAGATCTTATTCTTGATGAGAAAGAAAATCTCGGTGATTTTCTTCTTGATTTTCTTTCAAACGAGTACAACACGAACTTAATATTGTTGCCTTCGTTAAGAAAATACATTTGATGATGTTGCTTTACTTGTTATTTTGTTTCCTTAATTAACTTGAGAAAATATCTTCCCAAATAAAGTCCGAGAATGTATCCAACGAGATTCTTATTGATTTCACGTATTTAATTTGTATACAACTCTTTGTTTTGGTAAGGCAAGAATATTCTTGTCTCAAAAACTAAAAATCTCCAATAATTCTAGTGTTTACTTCATACATGCACTTTACAGCGAGAGGAAATAGTTTCCCGCCAGTATTTGAATTCAAAGTGAAGGTGGGTGCCCTAAACCAAGGCATAGGTGCCTTTATCATCTTCTTGGGGGTGCCCTTATCCAAAATGAGGGTGCCTTTTTAGTTTTTTAATCCAAATTTTTCACAAAACTTTATTTCTCAAAAATACCTACAAACACATAATAACATAATTAGTAAACAATCGAGCACTATCAATATAAAGAATTGAGATAAGTCTAACACAAAAATGTGTCTATCACTCATCTGCCATTTGGTTCATCTGCTATTTGGTCCATCAGCCATTTGGGTTATTTGCCATATTAGGGTCCTATTACTTCATCAATTAAGGAAAATAATTTGATTATCCTGCTACTAATAATTCAAATCACCTCAATTTTTCTTACTCTGACGAAAATAAATATTTTATATAAATTACGTACGCGACTAGTACTCGTACACGATTAGTATGCGACTAGTAATCGCGCACGACTAGTACTCACACGAGACTAGTGCCCACACAAGATTGACACTCACACAACTTCAAGGTCATACGAGTATCATTGCTGCCTAAGCTGACACAATGATATTCCACAATTACCGATGTCAATATCAATCAAACTCTCAAACACTATGATGTATCAACCATCACTGCTTGGTTCAGAAACCTGCCAGATGCAGCAGTATGCTAGACTCAACAACATGTTAGACCCATCATTATGCTAAGACTAACAGTCTAGCTAAGTCAACAACATACCAAATAATACGCGTTTATAAAATAGAATCAACCATGCTTGAGACATCAATTATGTCACATGGGGGGATATTCACTAAGGTTTTGGTCTGGCGGCCTACAACACGTGCGGTGTAACAATACACCCATGACGAGAGAGTATAAAAGTCGTGTCGGCAGTTGAAAGAGTGAACGGAATAGTGGTTGTATAACTGTCAAGTTCCACTAACATGATGAAGTCGGTTTTCACCATGATTTCCACTTCTCTACTCCTCCAGTTCTTTACAACTTCCAGCACTTACGAGGTCAACGAGTTAACTTCCACTGCTATAAATAGGTTCTTCAACCTATCGACAAATGGATAGGAATTTTGATCTCATAAGAACTTGAACGATCACAGAGCTATCATCTTGGAGATTCTCATAAAACTCAGACTTATAATTTTCGCATTCACAGCAGTTCAAAACATCTTACCATCATGACCTTCAACCTCATTGATTTCAATACTTTCTCTTCTTCCCTCCCTAAAGATCAACCCTTCTCCTTCATTTGTGACCGAAATGAAATTGGAACGGTCATTTCTTGATTTAGGCCAATTTCGTACAGATTGATCTCTCGAATCTTATAAGTACTAATACAGTACAAATGTTTGGTCTTTAAGTTATTTGCTTCAACTGACATCAGCCTAATCCATCATTTGCCCTGACTAGCTGATAGTTCTTTTTTTTTTTTTTTTTTTTTTGATATAGTGGTAAGAAAATTTCGTTCAATATTTGTGAAGATTTGGATTTAAACCTAGTTTTCTAAGACTAAAAATAGCTAAAACTTAAATAAAATAGATAACAAGATTGAGAGAAAATTGAGGCTAATAATTCCACAATTTTCCAATTTTTAAAGTGATTTAATTCAATAATTATAATTATGCAATTCTTATATTTAATTTGATTCTAAAATATTTCAACAAGTAGATTTTTAAAATAACAATGGTATAACAAAAGCATGGAACATCAAAAACCTAGGCCAAGCATGTACCATCAAACGAAATCACAATTGTTTAATAAAAATCAATAAATCAATTTTTAACCAAGGCAAATAATAATAAAAGAATTGCATAAATTAATTAAATAAATATTACCACATAATTTTTGGAAAAAAATAGCTTCCTTCGTCGCCTCAAAGATGGGGTTTAGCTTCTCATATTAATCACTTGCTCAAAATTATGGTTCATGGCTCAGAATGTTTATAAATG
This sequence comes from Papaver californicum, assembly GCA_023531435.1. Taxonomy (NCBI): domain Eukaryota; kingdom Viridiplantae; phylum Streptophyta; class Magnoliopsida; order Ranunculales; family Papaveraceae; genus Papaver; species Papaver californicum. The sequence goes on from JAJJMC010012129.1 coordinate 3,823,642, forward strand.
ATAAAAAAGGAGAAAAACAAAGAAAACGATGAATTTGCAACGTTTATAGGCGTTACGGACTCACTGCTACAGAGAAGGGCTGAAGATAAACGTTGCAGATGCTAAGATATCCATTGCAAATGGGTTGAAGAAATCGTTGCAGCTGAAGATACACGTTGCAGACGCGAAGATATCCGTTGCAAATGGATGAAGAAACTATGGCTGAGAGGTTGAAGAAACTGTTGCCTATTCTCCGTTCTTCATGCAGTTACAACAACAATTTTCTGAATTGATTTCTCTACTTATATTCGTCTCCTAAGCTCTCCCTAAACTTTCTGTCTTCTTCTGTGACTCCCGAAACTCCTTTTTATACCCAGCAGACCTGAAATCTTCGAGTAAAATCCAAATATTTTCATATTATTTTCTTTCCAAATTTCAGGAATTATTTCCATGTTTATCTCCGTCACGCATCTGTGGCAGCTGAAAGTATCCCAAAATGTTGCTAACACGATGCAGAATGAGTCAAACATTCTCCAGACACACGCCAACCACAAAGAAACTCAGAAAAGAGTAAAACTATCCCGTGAATAACTCCTCTACTGTGTTCTTCAAATCCACGTAGAACTCCTGTTTTTTTTTTTTAAAAGGACTTACTAGTCCCGACAGACCAGCCCATGTCCAAATCCAACAAAAAAAACCCGAGAAAACTCCACCGAATTTGATCCAGCAAAATCAGTTTTTTAAATATGATTTTCCCGCCAATTTTCTGTTTACCCTTGAAGAAGATGGAGTGCCCCCAATTCTGTATGGGGGTGCCTTTAGTAATTTGGGGTGCCCTTATCCAAAGTTGGGGTTCCTTTAACACTTTTTTGAGCCAATTTTCCCCAAAACACCTACAAACACATGAAATAACACAATTAATATACAATTGAGCACTGTCAAAATAACGAATTGGGACAAATCAGACACAAAAATGTGTCTATCACTAGCATTAGCCTACTCCATTATTTCTCTTTTTACCATTAAATCGTTTTTACCCACAAATATTTTGGCGACCACATTGGGAGATCAATATCTCGGCTGCAAAATCAATTTCTCAGATCTATCAATTATCTTAAATTCAAGATGGTCGATTATAGGAAGGGCTCAGAAGTATTAGATCTCGATTCCATATTTCCCAATACCGACGGAATCCCTCGTATTACTCCCAAATTCGTTATACCTGATCAAACTCATGTTGAGGTTGTAGATACTCAAATCCTTACCGTTATTAATGATCTAATAAAAATTCTAAATGATGTTTTAACAAATCAAACCGAAATTATCAAGACCCAGAACAAGGTGTTCACCCTTTTGAAAGTTCTCACAGATCAGTTATCGAAAGAGCCCGATTCGCATCTCCACCGATGACGACAATGGAAAAATTTCTCCTCACATTGAACTTGAACCAGAAAGGAGCCATCAACCTCATTTTCCTACCCGTGAAGACTGGAACAATTTCTTCAAAAACAAAAAGATGACACGTCATATCTAATACGTTGCAATCAGGGTCGTTACGACGAAGGGATGATGATATCCTACAAATCCCTTTTGAAAGATTTATGTTCCCAGACCTTTTAGGAAGTTGCTAAGTGATCGACTATAATTGCACCTGCCTTGTTGGAAAGGGACGAGACACATCAGAAACAAAGAAGCATATGAGATTTGTAGCAGTCGACGTCTGATTCATAAGAAATAGAACACTCACCCGTCTGTGAGTACTTTGACTGAAGGAGGCAAAAGGAAATCCCCAGTACAAGAAAAACGACCTAAGCGCGCTCGGAGGGTCAACCAAGCAGCTGCAGCTCCACCACCGGCTCAACGCCAACATCATCATCCAAGAGAAGCCCCGAATGCCACAAACTTTTTATTTCCAATCGAAGAAGTAATTGAACTTATGGAAGTCTGGATACAGGATGTCGCTATCAAATTACCTCATATTCGACGTCCACCAAAAAAATAGGAAATGGCAGATCCCAAATATTATCTCTTTTACATGTTCATTAATCACCCCACTAGTGATTGTGATGGACTGAAGCGGATATTTAAAGAAAAAATTGAGTTAGGAGAATTTGATTTGGGGACTGAATGTGTACACAGGAACCCTTTACCTATCAGGAATTTCACTATGTCTGAAGAGCTTACCAATCAAGTAGTTCAGTCCCTGATAAAGCACGTGTGTGAGCTTCCCTACCTCTCAAAGGCGCAGCGCAAAGACATATCCATCGTTCTTAACCAAACTGTATCCAGCAGGAGACTACCTCCACTCAATGAGGACAAAGTATCTGCTGAATGCGCACAAGTAGGAAAAGATAGAGAAAAATGTGATTCGGGAATTTTCGCTATCGCCTGTCTCAAAAATATTGAATTTAGAAGAACCTTGATCGATGCAGGCACTAATATCAACATCATCCCTGTTAAGACGCTACAAGATGAACGTAGGAATCCCATGTAATGAAGCTATTCACGTACCAGCAGTAATCCGCGACCTTGAAGGAAAGTTCATAAATGCCTATGGTTACATCATTCTTGAAGTGCAGATAGGGTCTGCATATACTGCAACCAAATTTTACATAATCAAGGAAGATCCAGGTTACGACATTATCTTGAGACGACCATGGCTCACAAGTAATAAGACTGCAGCTTATCAGGTGCCTTCACTAGCACACTTGCTTCAAATGGACGACTTTGTACCTGACATGGATGCTGCGACAGACAATCATTCTCTGTACTCGGAAGAATTTCAAGACCTAACGATGACAAAGCAAGATCCTGGAGAAGGTGCGACATCATATGTCAAAAGTTACCACTCTCAAGTAAAGCTCTCTGAGTTTGTTTCCTTACCACTCAACGTTCCTCACACCTCTCATACATGAGGACTTGAGTTTGTTGGAAAACTCAACGCTGCTTTGACTAAGCGCTATGAATGGATAACCTCTCCTCTACAATACTTTTCTGTGGATGAATTTTACTCCTCTCCAGGTCAAACATCATATTGGAACATTCATTACTCATATGATGTACGATCACGACAAAGAATATCACAGATACTTCCCTGTAATACTACAAGAGTGTCCACATGTACCATCGAACCATTACAGGAAAATGCCAACACATACAAGTGTTAATTCTGACATTGGGATGAAAGGAAAAACGTGGAAACGCCACATATTCAGAGCCAAGATAACAAAGCTTAATGCTTTTCGATTTGGAAATTTGGTCATGTAGGCATCAAGACACAACCACTACTCTATAACAGGTTCTGACTGGGAAGTACCATTCAGGGTTTCTAATGCTACCATATGAGGGTACTACAAGTTGGTTGCGGTAGACGATAAGTTGATGAATACAACAACACAAGAAAAATGGCTTAAAGCATTTGATGCTTGAAGCATTTGGTGTTTAAGGCATTTGACGCTTGAGGCACTTGATGTTTGAAGCATTTAGGGATTTTTCAAATTTATTTGTAATTTCAATTCTTATAAAACATATGCAATACATTTTGCACTATAGTCAAATTCCCTTTTGGTAATCAAATTCCCAATTTCGTTAATTCAAAAAATCCATATTATTAAAAAAATAAAAATAAAAAATCCTTGCAATCATACTGTCTAAACGCCTACTTATTCAAGCTCAAACAAAAGCAAATCCAAACCAAATAAAATATTTCATTTCTCAACAATCTAAATAAAATCCTTTGTCTCTCAAAGCATATAAGATTCTAAAAATAAAGAAAATAGCTAAGGAAAATTAGCTAAGAATGGCTTTTGTCCATCATTGAAAGCTTTCTTCATGTCATCAAGAGCATTCTTCTCCAACTCCAACTCTTGAGTCAATCTTACGACTTTTGTCTCTGCTTTCATAATAGAATCACTGGAAGGAGTCGCAATTGCGGAAGCTCGGGACTCTATAACGATATCAATCTCTCGGCGAACACTCAACGTTGAAACTGTAACTCTAAGAGGTCTCTAAATGAATTTCCCAATTAGCAAATATCCCATCCGAGATGGGGGTCATCGCTGAAGTACGCATCTCATAAACAACATGCAATACTGCTTCTACACGCCTTGCCAGAAAAGAATGCAGCTTGTTCTTTTTGGTAGAAGCAATGTGACGTATTTCTGCCACACTTGAGTATACAACTTGGCATATTCATTGGGAACACTAAAAAGCACCAACTAGTACATGATATGGGAGAGGTTCACTAAATGAGGGGTTGAAAGGAAGACCCGCATTAGGATATTCACTTATCACTGTAGCATCTTTTTGGGCTTCTGAAGCAACAATAATTTGGACTTCGACATCAACAATGGTCTCAGGAGCACCACTTTCATGACTCTTAAAGTTATGAATGATATTTTCACTACCTTGGTCCATAGGGATACTCACATCACCATCGTCAAGACCGTTTTCCTGTTCTTTGCAATTTTCAAAATAGTACGACAATTTCATGAGTTAGAGTGTTTCCGAGCATGAAATTCAAACACCAACTAGAGATTTCAGAGTAAAAAATATATTAATGCCATAAATATTATCAAGCATCCAAGACACAAGCAAATGGTCTTAACACATAAAAGACGTTTTTGCATCAAACCCGTCAGGCGCAATTATGCACTGCCCTGTACAAAGTTGCCATCAAAGAGTAATTGGTGAGGAATATAGCGACGAGTTCTATACCAAACTCTTTGTATAGATGTCCTATACAACTTACTAAAATTTCACATCAATCGGACAAACGAGCTAAGAGATATGATCAAAATACTCGATTATCTCACAACTAAAAAGTTCATGAATTCTTCCTGACTTTTTACTGTTTCGTCTTTTTGAGGCTCTTAATGACCTCAAAACCCAAATTATTCCTCAGTACGATATATCTCATTTCTCTTGCATGAAAAATTTGGGGTAGATAATCGAAAAAGGACTCCGTATGAGGATTTTATAGCGTTTTCAATGAAGACCCTCAATCTGAATTTTTTATGACAACGAATTATAATGAAATTCTTCATCCATTCACATAAATTTTCATTCATTCCATCACAAGGGAGCAAGTTTTATGCTATTATTAAGATAATACAAGATGATCACTTACTTGGGTGCTCCCCAAACCATTCAGGAAGTTAGAATTGTTGTTATTACGATTGGAGTCATTATACTCTTCATTTGACTCAGAATCATATTGACTCCCATCCTCGTCTTCTAAAGATACTTGAGGTCCATCATTACCTTGATTATTATATGGAGTCTCTTCCTATAAACAACAACAATAATAAATATTCATATTCCGTCCAAGATTAACATAAACTAGTCACACAGACTTCAACCATGCAAATCTGGTCTTTCAACCAATGCTAGCCTTACCTAGTCATGCCTTACTATACCATGATCTCCAGACGATGCTCTTTCAACCTTACTAGTTCTACTTCACCGATCATTTCTCTTCAGACGACTGCTCGACGCTGCAAAAGCATCAACTCAAGTCAACTACAGGGTTTCTGGTAAAATCTAGCCGATTAAATTAAGTTATTTATTTTGCTTATGTTTTGTAAAATCACCATCCAGTGCTTACCGTGGAACATTACTGTACCATACTAAACATGGGACTTAATGTAGATGGTGGATTTTTGATAAAAGGTAAAATAGTAAAATCACCTCTACCCGACAGTAGAAGCCTAAAAACAATAGAATTTTTATATGCTAGTGACCCGACATCAAAAGCATAAATTTATATTTTACATTCCGCAAAAGAATTGAAATATAAAACTCTTGCTATGAGCATGTGATACTGATCCCGTAGCTTTCAACATTGTATATAAATATACGTAATATTAATGTTGTATGACTCAATATTTACCCTTTTATAATGACTAGGCAGATCCTAGATGTATTGCACACTAGTATAGATCAATATTGTCCCTTTATAATGATTAGACATCTCCTAGATGTATTGCACACCAGTATAGATCAACATTTTCCTCAAAATATCACTGGTGTGGATTGCAATTTCTTCCCTGATGATCTATGACTATACAGAATAAATATCCTGAACACATTTTTTGTTCCCGGATGGATACTAATGTTCCTAGATAGATTTTCTACTAGTATAAAGCAACTTGATTACTCTCTATATTCCCCATTTGAATTCTTAGAGTGAATTTATGTCAATATTCAAATCTTAATTGAATAATATTGATTTATCACAAAGCATGACAAGTTGCACGCGAATGCACTAAGTCGAAACATCACATCTTCGTATAAGCACCAAGTCGTCGTCTCGCCAAATACAAAGCTAAAGCTCTAATTGGCCAATCTCTAATATTGGTCGCGCTTGAATAACACATCTCCAATATTGGTCGCACTAAAATCCCAATATTGGTCGAAATACAACGAAACCCTAACATTGGTCAACACCTAGTTTCTGACGTATCACCATAGTCAAATTATAAAAACGTAGTAATATGTATATAATGGGGAAAAATGTTAAAAAAACATATGTTCCCCTATATGTCTACTACGGCATACTAAAAGGGCACCCCATTCCGAGTAACGGTTTGAGATATTTGGCTTAAACCCTAGATGAACTACAAGCTGAAAACAATCAGAATTTTATCTAAGATTTTCTGGAAGGTTGTTGTTTGCTCCGTTTGACAGACGAAACGATCTTTAAACCTAAATCCTCTCGTGAGTGGATGTAGCCAACGATTTTCCAATTCCGAATTGGGGTAGATCATCAAAAACGACATCGTATGAAGAATCTACATCGTTTTACTAAATGACGTCATGTCTGAATTTTTCAGGCATAAGGGCTAACACCCACGGGTGTAAATAACGATAATGGTCTTCGAAGCAATAGCTTTAAAGATCAATATGAGGAAGGATGAAATTATAATAATGAAATAAAAAGTTGTGGGACTGGTGCCAACCGGCCACACTTGGCCGGTCCCCACTCTTATATTTTTTAAAGTTTTGTTATCCTAGGGTTTCTTTTTTCTATTAAAACTCCTTTTCTCTTTCTACCAAATTCAAAAATTCCAAATAACTTCAAAGACCAAAACATCCGCGCACAACAATATAAAATGATCCCGCAACCATCTAATATATTAAAATATTATTCTTTTAATATTTCCAAAATTTTGGTCTTCACACCAATTGGTCTTCACACTAAAATTCTCTCTCCTAAATATTATTAACAAATATATCAAAATATTGCTAGAGAAACAATATGATATACGAAGCATGGTCCCGCGACCACCAAATTCGTGCTCTGCCAAATTCATGTTTCACATCCCATGGTCGGTCCCACCATCTGTCGGTTATCCACCTTGGTCGGTCCTCCCTTTTTCTCTTAGACTTTCCTTCTTCTCTAGTCGGTCTCTCTACTATTCACTCATCTTCCATTTGGTCCATCTGTCATTTGGTTCATCTGCCATATTAGGGTTTTATTGCTTAATCAATTAAGGAAAATAATTTAATTGGTCCCGCTACCAATAATTAAAATAACTTTAATTTATCTTACTCTGGCAAAACTAAATATTTTACAAATTGCATACGCGACTAGTACTCGTACACGACTAATATTCGTGCACGACTAGTACTCACACGAGACTAGCGCTCACATGAGATTGACATTTACACAACTTCAAGGTCATACGAGTATCAGTGACGCTTCAGCTGACACAATGATATTCTACAATTAACAATGTCAATATCAATCAGACTCTTAAACACTATGATGTATCAAGCATCACTGCTTGTCTCAGCAACATGCTACAATCAACAATATGCTAGACTCAACAACATGTTAGACTCATCAATATGCTAAGACTAACAGTCTAGCTAAGTCAACAACTGACTAAATACTACGCGTCTATAAAATAGACTCAACCATGCTCGAGACATCAATTATGTCACATGGGAGGATATTCACCAGGGTTTTGGTATGGCGGTCTACAACACGTGCGGTGTAACAATATATTCATGACGAGAAAGTATAAAAGTCGTGTCGGTAGTTGAAGGAGTGAATGAAATAGTGGTCGTATAACTGTCAAGTCCCACTAACATGATAAAGTCGATTTTCACCATGATTTCCACTTCTCTACAATTGCCACCACTTGCGAGATCAACGAGTTTACTTCCACTGCTATAAATAGGTTCTTCAACCTATCGACAAATGGACTGGAATTTTGATCTTATAAGAACTTGAACGATCACAGAGCTATCATCTTTGAGATTCTCATAAAACTCAGACTTATGATTTTCGCCTTCACAGCAGTTCAAAACATCTTACCATGATTGACATTCAACCTCATTGATCTCAATACTTTCTCTGCTTCCCTCTCTACAGATTAACCCTTCTCCTTCCTTTGTGACCGAAACAAAATTGGAACGATCATTTCTTGATTTAGGCCAGTTTCGTACAGATTGATCTCTCGAATCTAAAAAGTATTTATACAGTACAACTGTTTGGTGTTTAAGCGATTTTCTTCGACTGGCATCAGCCTGATCCATCATTTACCCCGACTAGCATCAACCTATTCCATCATTTACCTTTTTACCCACAAACAATTTTTTACCAAAATTCAAACTCAACCTCAAGCTCAAGATGAAATTTCTTATGAGTCAAGTCCCGAAGTTGAATTTGTGGATGAGGAACTTTATGCTGATAATACACATGTATACTTTTTATTTGAGGTTTAATTTCCTCTAGTCGAACCCTTAAGAATTTATCTTTTTCGTCATCTAACCTCGTGATATTTTTTTTTAGATCGTTCTTGAACCTATACCAATGGAAGATCAACCTTCGCATGTTGACATCATTTTCGAAGATGCTAAAGATTACTTCCAAAATGACTTGGTAGGTAACCAATTGATGTTTTACTTTATTTTCTTAAGTATATTCCAAAACTTTATTAAATTTATATTTGAACTTGCCTCAATGTAGACATGGATATCTAAACTTGAAGTAAGACTTGGGCTGGGGAACATGAAAAATAAACAAATTATGTGTTAGTTGGCGATACCCAAGGCCGAGATGATCGGTTTGAGAGAAGTGTGAAAAACGTAAACAAGAAGAAAATGAGTTATGTATATCATGGGAAGACGGAGAGAAAGAATAAGACGAAATAAAAGAAAACAAAATATCTCTTCGAGATCGTTTTCAACTAGATTATAAATAAAAACATGGATTATTGTTATAATCATCCACGTATACATGATCTTCACAGACATGTGAAATCCGGAAGGCTCATTGTAACAATTAAAAATTTCCCTCGTGCTTTAAACCCGAGCCTAATCTATTTGAGTAAATCTGAAATTATGAAGTGTAGCTTTAGAATACGAGTATCAGACGATCATAGCCGTGGTAGAGTGTCTTTATCAACTTTTTAATGTTTAAAACGTAAGTTTGAGTGTTTCTAATACATTTGTCATCTCTAATCCTAAACCCGGATTCCTTAATAACTCTCCATGCCGTTAGACACATGTCAAGATGCCTCGAAAATTCTCCATGCAACTAAACACGTATTATGTCAAATTATAGACCATTTAAGGGCGTTTTTTCTTTTTTGTTGTTTTAAAACCTTGAATCGAAGTGGCGTAGAGGTAAGAAATTATTTTTTCAATTTCAGATTGTAACCTTTTTACCAAAATGGTTCTACAATATCCTAATTAAGGTTCTGTTATATGAATTGAAGTTTCAAAAGTAAGGATGCAAATGGGTATTTTAGCTGTGGATTGAGCGATTGAGGTAGGGGTTTTCCTTCCGTTGAATTTCTTGTTTTACTTGTACTAATTAAACTGATTTTGGTGGATTAATTGACGTAGTTATTCCTTGTTTTGTATGATTCATAAAGTTCACTAAATGGGTATTTAGTAATCATCTTGTTTTAAGTAACCTTATCTGCCGAGGTGGTGTTTTCTAACAAATTCTTATTTTAACTTAGATGCTTGAGTCTATGGTTTGTGGAGACATTTCTTCTTATAAAGTGTAACTGAATTTCTACACTTCTGTACATGTTTGGTTTTACTTAATTACTACTTGTGTTAACTTGATTTGGATGAAAAAGATGTTTTAATTTTCATTTTGTGTTAAGTTACGATTCATTTACACCAACATGATTATGCGTATCGTCTTCTTTACTCCCCATATCAAGGTTTTCATTTTGCTTATTCTCGATTGTAAGATGATTAAAGTCCACGAATATGAAGAGATTTGAATTTTTTACATAAAATCTGAGAATGGTGCCATTATCTGTCTTTCTTGTGAAATTTATACCCAGATACTTTCTTGTGAAATTTACCGAAATCCATCTCCTAATGATTTTTTTACTGTAGATTCCTGAACTTGCGCTGCTGTCCTGTTTTGTAAAGACTTTTCGAACATATATTGACCTCTTTATTTTTTCTTATCATTTTTATGTTAAAGATGGCTTTCTCAGCTTTCCAAAAGGACCAAATTTGGTTGATTTCATTTCCTAATGAATTTTGTACGAATTTTAGACTGTAGACTACCAAAATTGTAATTTTCTGAAAAATGTGACTCCTGTTGTGTTTTGATGAGTCTTTTTTGACATATCTATAAACTTTACTTACTTTCTTAAAATTTTTATATGATAAGAGGGACTTCTCAGATTTTTTTTTGATCGGTCAAAGAAAAATTCATTGAAAAAAGAAAGTACTTAAGGGTACCTCAACCCAATGGATAATGAATATAAAAGACAACAATAGAGACCAAATAGAGACCAAAAGGAATAGCAAAAATCAAAAAAACAAAAATCAAAAAACAAAAATCAAAAATCAAAAAATAAAAATTAATGAGGCCGAAATAATGAGTCCTATAACTATATTTACAGTTAGACCTAATATTTTTGTAATCGGCCCAAAAAAAAGCTTGAAGGTTAACGTTTTTAATTATATATTCCAATCTTTTCTTTTTGTTTTCGAAGACTCTTGCATTATGCTCCTTCCAAATACTCCCCCAAATAGCTACCGGGATGTTGTTCCAAATTCGACTAAGACGATCATTTTCCCAATTGAATTTCCAAGAGTTTACGGTAATAGGCACATTGGATTCATAAATCCAATTACTTCTAGACCCTTCATTAAAGTAGTCCCAAATCCTTCGGATCCTTCAAAATCATAGAAAAGATGCTCGCTAGTCTCATCATTTTCTTCACAAAAACAACGAAGGCTAGAAACTTCTATGCCCCTTCTTAGAAGTTTATCTTTTCTCATCATTTTCTTCACAAAAACAACGAAGGCTAGAAACTTCTATGCCCCTTCTTAGAAGTTTATCTTTTGTCATTACCCTATCATGAGAAAGAAGCCAAAGGAGAAAATTGATTTTACAAGGATAATTACGGCTTCAAACAGCATCTATTATGAAAGTTGGCACCTTTTGTTCCTCTCCGTTCTTCATACCATCTTTAACCGTTTATTGACCATTGTCGTTTCCATTCCAAATTGGACTATCCGAAGGACCTTCTTGAATAGAGGAAGAAGAGAGAATAATTGAAATACTTGATATTTTATTTGAGATAGTTTGGGAGTACCTTTGTCTAGCCATGAACTTCCACCTTATATCGTCGTCTACTATATCGAACATACGGGCTACCACAAGCTCCTTGGTCCTTGAGATTTCATAGGCCGATGGAAACATATTACATAATTTTCCTTCCCCAATTTAAACATCTTTCCGAAATCTAGTTTCCTCAGCTTTCTAATGAGACCAAATTCGGTTGATTTCATTGACAAATGAATTTTGTACGAATATTCGATTGCAGACCACCAAAACTGTAATTTTCTGAAAACGTGATTCATGTCCTGTTTTTTCAAAACGTTTCTGACTTAGGTATAGACCTCATTACTTTTTCTTATCATTTTTATGGTAAATTGGGTTTTATCAGCTTTCCAATGAGACCAAATTTGTTAAATTTAATCGTGTAATGAAGCTTGTGTGAATTTTCGAATAGAGGAGCACAAACTGCAATTTTTGTGAATGTCATTTCAGATTTTTGTGTCTATCATTGTTATGCTGGTGGTGTTGTTTCGGCCATGTTTTTAGGATTTCATGGGCTTCTCTTCCTCTTTAATATTTATGCATCTAACATAATTTTACAAGTTTCATTATCAAAGAATTCCCATTACCAGGTTTGAATCGGATCCTTATTGCATTTGAGTTAAAACTTGTGTAAGAACATCATTGCACTTGCAAGTAAGATTTTCGGCGTAAGGAATGGGTTGTATTGTTATCGATTTTGAACTGTTTTGGAATGGGTTATATTGTTATTTGTTTTGGAGCTTTTTTCTCTTGTTGTTCCTCTCGACAGACAAGGGTTGGTTAGTTTTTTGTTACGTCTTGAAAATATGGATATATGGGATCTTTTTGTAGTTTTGTGAGACTTACTGATCATATTCAGCAATTTGAGTTCTTTCTATTGATTATGAATTATATATCGTACTTTGTGGTAAGTGATTCTCGCTCTCATGCTAAGTTCTTATACGATTGCTGCCAGTACTTGTATTTGTGTAAGCTTTTGGTTATGAATTTGTGAGATTTCATTACTTAGTTTGTGGATGTTTCCTTTGCTATTAATGAATTTGTTCGGAAATTAGAAAACTCTATTTTAGGACTATCAGGCCTTAATTGGTTCCTACTTACGGATGTCTACTCGAAAGTCCGTTAGCTGTAAGGTAACTAGTATCTGACTACTCTGATATTGACACTGACCATAAAAATAGTAGAGTAATTTAATTTGATATTTAATGAATGGCAGTTTATGAATGATATAAATCTATTTATGAATTTAGATTTTTTTTAATGCTATATTATTGCTTTACCTTGTGGCATTACTTGATTATCGTTATAACTCCTACTCGGTTGTGGGGCATCCCGTTTTCTTTTGTTTTTTCTCAGAGGTAGGAGGTTATTTAGTGCAGTAAGCTGAGAAAAGCTGAGAAACGGTGAAGCTAGTATTCACTTTGTTGTCCTTATATGTATGTATATATGTCATGGCATAGTCAATAGGTCAGCTTGGGAGTGTTTTGGGAATGTTGTTCAACAATTTGAATTATTTTCCCGTGATTTTGTACTCTGAATACTTTTGCAAATGACATTGTTTTTCCCGTGATTTTGTACTCAAGAATACGTGTGTTTTATAAACGAAAATATTCAATGAGAGTATTTTAGTTCATACAGATGTTGTTCGTCTTATATAAATTTCTTATTCCCTTTTGAACTAATTATCAATTCTTCTTCCCTTTTGAACTAATCATCAATTAATTATCTTTTTTTTAGACTTTGTTACAGTTAGTAGATTTTTCTTCCTGCGTAAGAAACTTCCTTAATGGTTTTCTTTACGGTGAAGTCAGACAACATTTCTTTGATCCGAAAGTTAAATTGTGTATTTTTAGTATTTATTGAGATTTTTTTTTAAGTGATGGCACGGGAGGTTTGTACTTACCAGTTGGGTTAAATCAGGTTTGTACTTACCAGTTGGGTTAAATCCCGACCCGGCATAAGTTCTAATTTTTCGGTCCGTCACAGCTTAATCTCAAAGAATACGTGGAGCAGGTAAAATGTCGTGAGCACGTGTGACACAAATTAAAATCATTGGAAAATTCTAGGCGGATAATAAGGAAAACAAGTCAACTTTACAAACCATTTACATTGTAAGAAATACTTTGAGAAAGAAGGGTTTGTAACCATTTACATTGTAAGAAGTACTTTTAGAAAGAAGAATTTGGAAGGTAGGTTGATGATTCAACAATTGATGTAGTCGGAAGAGAAGCACACCTACACGCTTTAAAAGAAACTGGATGAGTACGGATATGTTATACACCTTTTTCTTTTCCACTTGGAATGAGTCAAATTGGCTCAATATTTTTATGGATGAGTACGGATATGTTATACACCTTTTTCTTTCCCACCTGGAATGCGCCAAATTGGCTCAATATTTTTTACAAATTCTTATAATGGATTACACCTTTTTCTTAATGCGTCAAATTGGCTCAATATTTTCCACAAATTCTTATAATGGATTGCACATATAAGACCAACAAATATAAAATTTCCTTGATGAATATAGCTGCGCATATATCGACCAAGGCACCATTTACCATGTTTTTTTGTTTTTTGAAAGAAAAGACGAAAGAAAGTTATATTTGAGGTTAGAACAATGCAAGTTAATCTTCCGAGAGGATAGTCTTCCTAGGTGATGGTAACCGATGAAGATCAAGCATTGATGAATGTTATTTTTGAAGTAATTTCGGACGCCCAATTATTATATTTTATACGTTTCATATTTGGAACAATATTAGAAAAATTTTTAAGGGAAAATTCAACCGCTTAAAAAAAACGACCTAGAGAGGATTGCTAAATTACCGGGGGAAAAACACGTAAAGGAACCGGAGGAATTCGAGAATAAATATGAAGAGAATAAAAGGTTATGAGTTTGTTTCTTTAACGAATGGGATTCTTTGGTATGGTCAACCACTAAAAGAATCTTGAAATCCTTATTACGTATTGGGGCATCGAATATCCAAGTGTCATTGTCTATTTGTATAAACAATTGTTGGAACCTTAAAAAGAAAGGTTTGTGTATGCATATACAGAGCAATACAAACATTTCGACAACCAAACTACAAATACGATATAGTCGATTCACCATCGATTGGAGAATAATCTTTTTGGTTGTATTGACGCGTTTGTCACGGTTTTTGACGTAATGGATGACCATTTCATGAGTGATGTCATAAAAGTTAAAACGGCATTCAAATTTTTTTATTATTCAAACAAAATGATTGTAAGGATGATCCTCATTCGGGGGATTAACTTATAACGTCTCCCAGTTGTGTATTGAGAAATTGGTGTTTGAAGTAAAGTTTTATCGAGATTGAACCATTCCACCGTATGAAGTGTATGTTCGTAAAATGAAGGAATCTATAGGATTTCCTGCCGCCATTACATTTCTCGATACGAGGATGATATTATACCTTTTGAGGATATTGATCCTTTTTGGAAGCAATATAGTTTTGACCCTCTTGACACCGAAGAGCCCGAAGAAACTTTTGGGGAGACCTCCCTTGGAAGAAAATTAGAGGAGGTGCACTCACGAATGAACCTAATGCAAGACAAATACTGTTGTATAACTTGAGGCAAATCCTCTATCCTTATACCGAGGAGAATGTTTTGGAACCCGAAAAGGGGAGGTTGAAAGGTAGGCCAAGTAACAAAACTTCATAAAAAAAATTAAAAAAAGCTGCCAAGGATGTTGCCATCCAAAGGGATCCATCTAGCGTTGAGTACCACGACGCAAAGTACGAAGAGGAAAGGAAGAAATAGAGAAGGTGAAAAGGAAGGAAGAAATGAAAGTTTCAAGGAAACGTTGTTGACCAGGTAAGAATAAAAGCTAACCGAAAAATCAACAAAAGTGCTCCTTTATATCATTCCCCACCACAACATACTCAGAGAGACGTCAAGCTCAAGGGTAAGATATATCCTTCTCAAAAAATGGAAACAACCAAGCAAAATGGTCTAGAGCCAATCAACCAAGTAACGAGATAGTCAAAGAGACGTCAAACTCATGGGTAAAATGTGTTCTTCGCAACAATTGGAAACAACTAGTAGAAAGGATAAAAAGACCGTACATACGGTAGGTATAAAAAGGATAAAAAAACCGTACATATGGTGGGTAAGATGAAAGCCCTTAAAAAAAGATAAGTTCAGTAAGGTTTTGCAACCATGATATAGATAACTTCTTCGTGGACCTACCCTAAATCATTCGTGAACACATTATAAACATGAAAGATATCTAAAGGGATGAGATTTGTGGTTATTACGTCATGGCGGAACAATTATATAGGATCTTTTGAAAAAGCGGTCATGGCGGAACAATTATATAGGATCTTTTGAAAAAGCGAACACGCAGGATTTCAATAGGAATGTTGATTCTTTCACATATCTTTTGGTCATGTATAATTACTCTTGATATAATTCTCTCTAATTTTAATCCCAGA
>JAJJMC010012129.1:3839680-3858146 GCA_023531435.1 Papaver californicum
TTGGCGGCTGATTAGAAAGGGGGAAGAAAGGTCAGTGAAGAAGGAAATGGGAGAGGCAAGGGTAGGTGGTAGGATTTTCTTTTAGGTTTTTTTTGAGGAGAGAAGCGGAGAAGAGAATTTATGGAGGACTTAGAATTGTACGGTTTGAGGAGAAAAAAAATATGCGTCAGAGAGAAGGCTGTGCATCAGACAGAAGGTGTGACTGATTGATTGGAGAGAGGTAGGTAAGTTAGTGAGGACGAAGTCTGACAGGGGAAGACTGAGGTGGAGTTTGGGTTTTCTGTTCTGGAGTTTGTTGGCGGCTGGCTATTTGTATGGGTTGGTGTTGGTAGCTGTAAACACAGTGATATCTTTCTATCTCTACTTTTTTTAATTATTTTTATGGGTTTTGAGAAGCCCAATCCCATGTTTTGCTGATTTTTGTACCTAGGGTTTTATGTTGAAACCACTAAGAGTATTAGACCACTTTGAATTGAATTATTTGGTACAGACTATTATGATTTAAATAGATTAGTTCCATGATTTTGTTTATTGATTTAGTGATAAAATTAATCGTTGCTTCACCGGTTCTGTACAATACAGTAACCTATGCGTAGAATTAATAGGATAGCAAATATATTTGTCAACTTATTTGATATTTCATGCTTGGGATAAATCCTTAGATGGGGTATGCTTAGAATAGCCAGGTATTATTTGTGAACCTATAACTAGTTTCGTATAATTTTATCACTAACGAAATATGATGGCGTATAATGAGACTTAGAGCTGTTGATGCGCCATGCTTAGGGCGTCCCAGTGACATTTGCGACTCTAATACATATAATAGGTGATGTCGATAGAACGAACAATATATGAATATTCAGGAGTTATGTTTCACTTCAGTAATTAAATAGAAATAGTGGTGGATGCTGAAAGACCTGGTTACTGTTTCTCCCATTTGATTTATTTTATTTTATTAGTTTAGTTTATTTTTCCTTTTTTTAACTTTATTTATGAAAAATCCAAAATATATTATTTCTGATTAGTTTAATTGAGATATTGATTACAGTATTTGCCCGCTCCCTGTGGGTTCGACCCAATATTTTCCGATGTCTACTAGTTAGACGTCGTGCGATTGTGGTTTATTTATATAGGGTATTCTAAAATCCCATCACCTGTAACCAGTATTTTTTCCCCTTAATCTCAACCTTTATTTACTTTGTTTTAATTAGTATAATTTAGATTAGTAATTCTACAACCCTCCTTGGTTACATAAGAAGTTAAAGTCAAATAACAATTCACAGATCCTTGTGGGAACGACCCTTGCTACCTTATATTGCTTATTAGTATTAAAGGGAAATATCTTAATTAATTTGTGCGCAAACGACATGCATCAAATTTTGGCGCCGCTGCCGGGGAGCAGTAACAATTGTTTTTTTTTTTGAGATTTCTTTTTTGTTCTATTTTATGTTTTTATTTTAGTGATTTTCAGGTGTTTAGATTTTCATGATGGAAATAACTCTTCGGTGGAATTCGTCAACCGTCAAAAGCGGAAGGTAGATTCTAAAAACAGTTTGTATACATCACTTTTATTTTTATTTTTAGATTTTTTGTTAGATTTTTTTTTTTACTCTTCGTATGTTATCATGTTACCTTACGGAAATAACATGTATGATGCAAAAGATCATGCATATTATGGTGGTAATCACTTTAGTTATAATTCTCAATCTTTTGATAACTTCCAACCGACCATGGGATACAATCAGAATCAATTCTTTGGTTTTGATCAGTACCCTACGAAATCTTTTGGTGATTTTCGAATATACCAACAACCTTATGGTGGGTATGATGGTTTGTTATAGTTGTGGTAAGAAAAAGTTTCAAACTCTCGAACTTGTGAAGATTGATTTTAGATTTAATAAATTAATACTAAAACAAAACTATTCACAAAATATGAAAATAATATTCACAAATACTGAGGTTATAGATTTCACCATTAACCACTTTTAATTGGTTCCAAAAATAATAATTCTACACAATTCTAACTCAAATAAGTGACTCTAATTTTTTTGTCAAAGGTAGATTTTTAAAATATCAATTATAAGTCACAAGCATGACTCATCAAAAGCTCTAGGTCCCAGCATAAACCATCAAATAAAATCACAATCAATTAAGAAAATCATAATTTCAATTAAAATGCAAAAGTCATAAAAGAATTATTAAAAGTTACCAAGTAATCATGGAAAAATGACTTTCTTCTTGCCTCAGTAATGGGGTTTAGCTCATCTTGCTCAAAACACCCTCAAAAGATTGGTACATAGCTCAAAAAGTGCTTGAAAGATGAAAAGAAGCTAAAAGTAATATAACAAGAAATCTGTAACGTTTTATGGTCGTTACAGAGTAACTGTTGCAATAAAGCTTGAATATAAACGTTGCAGATGCTAAGATATTCGTTGCAGATGTGTTGAAGAAACCGTTGCAGCTGAAGATAAACGTTGCAAAGACGAAGATATCCATTGCAAATGGATAAAGAAACCGTGGCTAACAGGTTGAAGAAACCGTTGCCGTAGCCTATGTTATTTGTGTTTTTCAGCAGTAGCAGCAACATATTTTTTGTGAGTTGATTTCTCGTGCATCTGGAACCTAATAAGATGGAAATTATGACCTATGACGTAATAAGGACTTGGGCATGGACACTCTTCCTCTAGTCCTCTATTTATACTACACCAACAATATCTCTTTAAATCTTCGATATAACTCTTCAAATCTTCAATCAAATAATTTCGGGAATATTTTTTTCTTATGGCAGCGATACTATTTTACTTTTGTTTCCTTCTCCAGCTCGAGAAAAAAAAGATATTGCCTTATCACAAACTCGAAGATAATATCCTTAACTTATTCGGACTTCGAGAATATTTACTTTTAAACCAATTTCAAACTGAGAATAACTAACTTCCATGTTTTAACTCTTCCACGAGATTTCTTTTGGTTTTATTCGGTTTCCAGATCGAGTATAGATCCTATTAATAAGGTAATAACATATCTTGTCTTAACTTCTCGAAATATTTTTTAAAATCTCACAAAATATTGACTGAAATCTTCACACAGTTGAGTGAAGTAATTCTCCCGCCAAAAATGCTTTGAATTAGAAAAGAAGTGGGTGCCCACATCCAATGTATGGGTGCTTTTATCAATTTCCATGGGTGCCTTTAACATATTTTTTTGGGATGCATTTAACACTTTTTAACCGATTTTTCCACTATTATTTATTCTTTCAAAAATTCCTACAAACATAACAAAATAACATTATTAATACGAAAATAGAGCACTAACAATATCAATGTGAGATCAAGTAAGACACGAAAACGTGTCTATAAGTATGTAGGTCAACAACCACAAAGAAGGTGGGACACTTATACTTCTAATTGGCTCCACTCGAGTTGTATGCAGATTTTAAATCAATTAAAGGATATGTAACAGAGATTAGACTGACTTGATCCAACACTTAATAGAGAGAACGTTGCACCAACCAAATTTTACAACAATATACCTTACCTGACTCATGATCGTATGTATGATTATTCACCCATTCAACGGGAAGAGTCATGGTGTAGTGATCCTATTGTAAGTAATGGTGGAAGGCGTGTAAACATACGAAAACTCTCGAAAAAATTATATCAACTGGAAGCTAATGGAGCACCAAAAGAAATTCTCCAAGAAATTAGTAGTAACATACGTATGAAATTCAAACGACGTTTCGCTAATGGGGAATATGAGGTCGATGAAGATTCTGATGAGAGTCTGATATTGAAGATGAAAAAATATTTGAGAATGAGGCTAGACTGAGTAATATCGTGGAAGACCCAATTAAGCTTGACAGGGAATATAATGATGACGTTGATGCCGAGATTTTGGTTGAGGCAGAAACTGATGAAGATTGGTTGAAAAGTTTGATAGAGGACCACGATACATATGAGGTAAATAATCCATTGGAGTTCTTCAAGAATAATGAGGATCCCATAATACAAGAGATAATGGAAGGTTTGTCTAATCCTTTACATAATTTTATTTTTAATGATCCTCCTCCTCTAATCTATATAGTTTCTCAAAAAGTTGTTACCCCAAATTTTTAAGAAAATACCTCACCTAGGATTGGAGTTTGGTGCTTCCAAAGTTTTAATGGATTATTTTGCTTCCAAGTATCGACCATTAGATATGCTTGATTCTAAGAATGTGCAGGTTACCCATGAGAAACCTGTAGAAGTTCCCGAATTCTATGTTCTCTATACACTTCAAAGTGTAGAAAGAACTAAGTACTGGGGCAATTTATTTATGATAATGGTTTCATTAGTACTATCATATGCTAATATTTGTGTGAAGCTGTTATTAGATTTGCAGATTGTTATCTGGGCGGATCCCCAGATTTTCAGATTGTTGGTGTATGGACGATAACCACAAGGTCAGGCTGAGGACTTTAAACTAAGCGTTGAATAGGTGGCAACCTATTGGTTTTGTGTTTCTATCTATTTTATTTTTTATTTTTATAGTTTGCATATCATTATAGGATTTCCCACCTTGACTTTTACATTGAGGAGAATGTAAAGCTTAAGTGTGGGAGAGAGATTAAACATATAGAGTTTTAATATTCACTTTTGTAGGTAATTTTTTTTTAACTTTTTGTATATATTTGCATGAAAACCTCAAACTTTTAGAGATTTTAGAGTCACTTAGTATACTTCTAGCTAAGTTTACATACAGAGTTCTTACCAAAATAACTGAACTTAGAAGTATTAGAAAACTATATTCGGGTTTCTTAGTTGTTGAGAGGCAATAACCGATAAAAATGGACTTAAACCGCCGGTGGAAAATTAGGTGGATAAAGAATATATTATTAGGAAGCTGACCAATCATTAGTGGAGACTACCTATTATTACATCAAGCGAGGCACCAGACCTTCAATTCTTTGTACCTGTCTAAAAATTATCCTTTAGAGTGTGTATCATCCTACGCTAATTCCGGATAGAATGATGAGCTACCCAACCTCGCACTAATTTCAGCACTACTTTTTGATCTCTTGAGTGATATTTCTTCAATCATGAGGGTGTTATCAGAATTGCTAACTTTATCTTGTAGTCTTGTTTGCAGTTGGCATCATTCTCTCGACGAAGCAGCAATAGAAATACATCATCATCAACAAGCGGAGTGACATCAAAATCATGAAGAAAGTTGAATACAGTCAAGATTTGCAAGCAATAAAAAACAGGAGCAAAATTCTATATCAAAAGTGAAGACAAAACAAAGTGAAAAAGAAAGATAAGAAAAAGATGTAAGTTTCTGAAGTTTATATGATACTAAAGAAATACAAGTTGTGAAGAATCAGGTGCTTATTATTTTCCCATGGCCATGTTAATTTCAGTTTCATTCTTCTTGTAGTTTTTATCTTTTTATCGTTAAAAAATAATAATAAAAATAAAAAAAAAAGATTTTTTTTTGAAAAAACAAACGAAAATACAAAAAGATATCATCGTTAGTGTTTATTTTATTAATTAAGGCCATAATAAATAGGAAATATATAAAGAAGTTTCAAGCAACAACGAATCTAAGAAAACTGGTACAAATTGTGGAAGTTCTACAAAGTTCGGAAGTTTATCATCTCTAGTTGAAGCCGAAGACGAAGAAGAAGAAGACGTTTTTATTCGCTGTGAGAGTGGTGCAGATTGTGGATATAGTGAGAAGGTAAGTAAGTGTTCCCATCCTCACATAGTGGTTGACTCCCTTTCTTAAAGATCATCAGAAAAAAAGGTTTTTTTCATCCCACGTTTCTATAAAATAGCAAAATATGATTCATAAAGTTACTTTTCCTTCCCACCATTCAACGTGTGCAAGATTTCTATCTTCATTCCTGCCTGCACACATGAGAACCATAAAGTGCGTGTTTTGAGTGCAATTTCATAGAACACTATTCAGAAGTCGAAACATTCGATTGCTCTCGGACCTGAATTCTTTCATATGGTGGTTTTCTCTTAACTCAAGAGTTAAGTATGAGAATAATGTTCTTTATACTTCTAACTTCTTATTATTAGTTGTGTAGAAACTTTATATCCTCTTAGCTCTTTGGATGCATGTGCTCTGGAATAGGTTTTATGGATATACCTCTTGTAAACCCTCACGATATTATAACTCGTCCACTAGGGACACCTAGGGTTTTAAAGGCTTGTTACACATCCTAAGTGTAATCGTATCCTCAACGAAAGGGAGTTGTTGTATTTAGTTAGTTAGGTACTTTGCTCGAGGACTAACAAAAGGAAAGTGTGGGAAAATTTGACAGGTGCATTATTTGCTTTAGTTGGATACTCTAATTCATTTATTTCTTGTTAGTTTTCATATCATTATGCTTTGGTTTTTTTTTTTTGAGTTTCTTAGAAATTTTAAAGTATATTCAACCAAAAAAGAAGAAAGGAATTCATTACGACATGAAATGAACAAGGAAGTCAAGTTCTACAAATGGAGAAGGGAAAAATACTGAATTCAAATCATCAAAATCCAGGAGTTCTTCCATCTTGAAGAGAATGTGAATACAAAGTGAACGCAAAAAGAATGAGATCATTCCGAGTTCGGACGAAGAAGTTATGGACAAAACTGCTGAAGCAAGAAAAGGTCATCTACATCACAACAACCGGCACTATTCCCAACTATGCCGAGTGTAACACTTTTTCGAAAAAAAAACTTGAATTTTTAAGCCCTAGAGTCAGCACCGTTCTATGGGAATCGACCATGCCGACCGTATCAAGTTTTAAGACCGAGAATTAGAGCTATTTTGGTCCTAGAGTCGACACGGTTCATGGAAATCGACCATGTAACACCTCGAGTTCCGGACCAGGGTCAAACTCATATGGAAATCCGAACTCACGGCGTTATGGGTGGGTAAGAGACAAATGCATATATTTTTATTTTTATTTAAATGAAATTTACATATTAAGATGAATCAATAGGAACAATTATCATTTCTTAAGCTTAAATTTATCCTTAACAATGTTATCGATGCAACATTTGAAATCAATATACACTTCAAACAATTACAAAGAAAACAATGCAATCAACAAGGTAAAGCTTCTTACTTCCACTTTCATCAACTTCTGTTTAATCTGCATGAATGTCAATTGGGGTGAGAAGACAAATGAGTGGAATGCATTCCTTCAAAAAATGCGTTTAGATAATCAATATATCAAAGAAAACATACAACGCGATAATACAACATAATTTCGAGGAATCAATAGCATATTCAATAAATAATCTCACAATGCAAACAATGTTTCCAGAAAATCATCTAATTCAGATTTTAACTCACGAGTTCACGGTACAAATATCCTTGGTTCGTGCACCCACCTATCGTTTACCTTGGCATGGACAGCTGTCATCGATGGATAAGGGGATCATTACCCTATACGTTCTTGGAAATCATTACCCATTCTCTCTCGGGAATCATTACCCACCGTTAGTATGGAACCAAGTTCCATCTAATGAAAAAACATGAAATCGTGTCCTTTTTGTAAATCATTTTTTACAAATAACACTAGCAAACCATGCATAAAAATGTAAGACAAATAATATGTATTTCTTTCAAGCCTTTAAACAAACAAACTAACTGCAGAATTTTATACTATGTGTTTCATAATGCTAACTTGATACGATCGTCTTCAAATTATAGACGAACATTTTAGACACAATTAAATATAACATATGTAAAATTGACCTCAAACCAACGGCTCAAACTTAAGATATTGATTTTACAAGATCAACATAAAAACTGGGCAGATTATATCATATTACCAAAATATTCATAGTTAATTCAAAATAATTTGAAATTAAACAAATCCAAAGCATAATGAAATATAAGACACACATCTAAAACTTTTATTTAGTCCTCAATTAATAATAGTATCTTCAAGATTGTCAAACACAATCAAGAACTTAACAAAACGAAACTGTCCAGAAATTTCAGAAATATTATCCAAATTAAAATACACATTCAAAGGTTAATTTCCGGTGGATTATCTTAAAATTTTAACAATAGATACCTAATGATGTTATCTATCAGTTGGAAAAACCAGATCATCGATCGGAGATATAGATTTACAAGAATAAATTCCAGAAACCTAGCAATACAAAATTATACGAATTTACATACAAGCAAATGATTCAAAGAAAAAGGGATCCAACATTATACCTCAATTCCATTGATTCTCTACTGATTTTTCCCGATAAAGCTTTCTTCTCAAGAACCCTAACTCCAATTTGTCTTCTTCTACTCCATAGTTTTTAGTTTTCTCCCTAGTTTATTATAGATCTTATACTAACACTATTATTAATACTAAAACTCATATTTAATATTATTTTATTTATTCTAATTATCTTTTGATTTTTCTCTCAGTTTTATTTTGTTATTAAATTAATTAGGGTGAAGAATCTACAACCTATACAACTAGGTTAACTAAGTCAGGTAAAACCCGTCCCAACAAGGTAAATAAAAATACCGGGTATTACATTTGAAACTGATTTCAGGGAACTGATCCCGTGACCTACAAACCATGCCGACTGTGGCAAACCTATGGGGTCCGTTTTGACGCATTTTAGACATCTACGCTGAGAAAACTTGGTTCCAATGGGATTTTAAACCCTAGAATGACAGGATACTTGAGGGCCAAGTATTGAAGGATATAAAAAAAGATATCCAAGGCTCAAACAAGATATCTTTTGAAGTAATCTCTTATCTTCTACATCTTAAAGCTAGGGTTTTCCCTTTAGGGGGAAGCCATTCTTCTTCTTTGTAAAATGTCCATGGGTTTTAGTAAATCCATGAGTAGGTAATTTCATTTAATTGGTTGGGGATGTAGTTAGAATTCCTAAACATGTGAATCAGTCTGGATGGTAATTATTGATGTTCAAGACCTCTTTTTATCGTTCATGTTCTACTTTTAATATCGCCATGTATAATTGAAAGGTGTGTTTATTGAGGATGCATACTAGGTGAACACATATTCATACCTAAAGCTAAATTAGGGTTTGGGGATACGAAATAGTCGATAGACCCGGTTGAGAGTAGCATAGTTTGATTACTGATTGTATTCAAAACCTTCGTGTGATTGCATGTAGAAGCTTGACCAATGTAAATAGATTACTCGTAGTACTTCTATTGCATTGATTAGCCTAATTCAAAGAACCTAACGCTCTTGGAGGATTAAACTTAATAGCACGCCGCGTTAGGTTGTTCGCTGAGTAATATTCACATATTCATCATTATTGTATGTGATGACATAAGGAATTTACTGGAGTATGCTCTCGATGGGGTGCTCTAGGGATATTGGTACGAAGAGAGAGTGGATGTTGATTCTAATTGGTTGATTGGCGGAGCATGATTGACGACGAAAGATGAAACCTGTAACCAATATTTTCTTCCCTTAATCTCAACCTTTATTTACTTTGTTTTAATTAATATAATTTAGATTAGTAATTCTACAATCCCCCTTGGTTACATAAGAAGTCAAAATTTTTTTACAATTCACAGCACCTTATGTGAAAGATCCTTACTACCGCTATATTACTTATTAGTATTAGTATGAAATATATTAATTAATTTGCGCACAAACGACATGCATCATATATGTCTTTTATCAGGTGAATCATCCAAAAAGGATTTACAAAGTGTTAGAACGAGCAAGGAAGTGAAGTACTACAAAGAAAGAAGGACTAAAGACCAAGTGGAACTCATTCAAATCCAGGATTTCTTCAATATATATTAAAGAGAATTTATAGACGAAGCAAATGCAAAAAGAATGCGGTCATTTTGAGGTCGTATGAAGAAGTTATGAGCAAAACGGTGAAACCAACTTGGATTTGGTTTCTGTTGGGCATGTTTTGGCCTGCGTGGGAAAAGAAAGAAGGGATGCGTTTTGGGCTTGCCTTGGACGTGAAGAGTTAATTTTGGACGAATATTAGTGTTTCTTTGGGACTTCTAAATTGATAAAACTTGCTCCCAATGTGTTTCCAAACCTTAGCAAGAAATGATAGTTGAGAGCCAAGTATTAGAGGTTATAAAAGAAGACACCTAAGGCTTAAACAAGGGATCCTATCATCTAGGTCTCATACTAGAATTCATAAACCTAGGGTTTACCCTTTTTGGTGGGAAACTAAGATATTTCTTCTTCTTCCTTGTATTATGAGTAGCTAATTTTTTATTGATTAAGAATGAATTCAATGTTCTAAGCATGAAACTTTATTAGTTATACAAGTTTATTTGGAGTTTTAATCATTATATCGCTTGTCTTTACCATATTTAATGTATATGAGAAATTTCTAGATTGTTTAGGTGTACAACTAAATTAATCTATTGATTATTCTATCGCTAGTAGAATTTGCGAGATAAGTGTAATAGCCTAATAACTTTCTACACAAGTAGAAATCGCGAGACCTTGCAGAGGGATTCTGAGGAGCAATTGCGAGTAATGATTACACCAATAAGTGAACCTTGAGCTAGGAATTTAACTACCGGGATCAACCTAAATTCAAAAATCCTAAAGCGTTCGATTGGTCTCCACCTTCAGGGATCTACTACTTGGTAGTTCAGACCAATAGAATTTGGTAGTCGAGAACTTCCGTATCCAGTGATTAAAAAAGTTTTGGGGATAACTGATCTTGATGCTATTCTACGGTTGGTGATGATTTATTTTAACAAAAGATAAATAAGTATACTACTTGGGTTAACGTTTGGTAACGACGAAGGATTCCCTGATCATCTCGTTTTTATTGTATTTTTAGTTAATTAATTAATCAACCAATCTCCCTTAGTATTTCTTTTTATTATAGTTTTGCAATCTAAATAACATCTCAATTACACAACTCTCTACGAGAACGATCCTTATTACCGCTATGTTACTTATTAATTAATGAGGAATATCTTAATTAATTTTTTGCACTTACAACACACATTAAACTTTGGCTTCGTTGCCGGGCAGCAGTTGCTAATTGATTTGTTATTTGTTATTTTTTTTAACTTGTTTAGTAGTTTAGAATACTTTGTTCTTTTCACCCTTTTCATAAGTGTTTTCAGGTTTTTAGTTTTTCGTGGTATTAACAACTAATTGAAGGTGTTAACCGATCGTCAAAAACAGGGCGTAAATTATGAAAAAGGTTGTAGTATCACTTATATTTTTATTTTTTAGGTTTTAGTAGAGTTTTTATTTTTCTTGTGAGTCGTCATGTTTCCTTAATGAAATAACATGTATGATGCACAAGATTAATCATATAATAGTGGTAATCAATACAGTTTTCAATCTCAATCTTATAACAACTACCAATCATATCAAGGGTATAATCAAAACCAATCTTTTGGTTATGATCAATATCCAACGAAACCTTATGGTTATTCTCATACATACCAACAACCTTACAATGGGTATGCAAGTGAAAAAAATCATGAGGATGGGAAGATAGTTATACTTCTAATCAGTTTTTTTCTAGTAATGTGCAGATGTCAGAGAATTTTGAACTAAAAACTTATGATAGTGTATCCAAACCTACTCCTATTTGTCATATTTATGATCATTCACTCATTTAAAAGGAAGAGACGTGGTCTAGAGACTCTATTGTGAGTTGTGGTGGAAAACGTATTAGCATCAGAAAACTCTCTAAACAATACATTCAACTAGAAGAAGCTGGAGCATCAGAAGAAACTCTCCAAGAAATTAACAAAGTCATACAGATGAAATTCCAATGTCGTTGGGATATTGAAGATTATGAGGTTGACGAAGATTCTGACGACGATAATGCTAAAAAAATATTGATCGAGAATAAAGCCAAACCAAGAGATAACATAGAAGCGCCGAAAGAGTTTGCTCACGAGGTGATAAATCACTCAACAGGTTTGCAATTTGAAGGTTTATTTGACTTTACATCTAAACCTTTATGTGATTATCACCTCCTCTACTTAGTATATGGTTGGATATATGGGCTTCCAAACTTCTTAAGGATTACTTTGCTGTCAAGTATCCACTACTAGATGTTTTTGATTCTAGCATTGTGCAGATTCACCGAGAAGAAACCCAAAAGTTCCCTTGATCTATGTCCTTTATACACTTCAAAGTGTAGAAAAAACTAAGTATGTGCGTAGCTTTCATTAGATAACAATTTTGATATTTCTATCTTATACTAATATTTGTGTGAAGTTGTTATTAGCATTGCAGATTGTTATTTGGGTGGACCTTCAAATTTTCAGATTGTTGGTATACTGACGACTAGAAAGTCAGCCTAAGGATGTTAAACTAAGCGTTGAATGGGAGACAAACCATTGGTTTTGTATTTCTATCCCTTTTATTTTTAGTTTTTTATAGTTTGCAAATCATATTTGAATTTCCATGTTTAATTCCATAGAGTCTTAAATCCATGATGAAGAAAATTTTAACGAAAATTTTTTCGTCAGAAAAATTCTGTTCGCGACACCATTCGATGAATCGTGTCTAGATACTTCGTTCAGAGTCCGAATTGAAGGGTTGAACCAAACTTTTGAAGGGGAAAGACTCCATTTATTTTAAAAAAATAAATAAATATGAATTTGGAGTCATTTAGTTTTAAGGGATTGGCCTGGAAAGTTGAGTTCCGTATTTTTCCAGATATTGTTTCCATATTGCATGTCAGTTATTCCAGAGTCCACAACTGTTAGACTGTTTATCAAAACACCATACGCTTTTGATACTTTATAGAAAATATGTAGGCGAACAACTTTCGTCAATTATGTTTTTCCTAATTTCTTACCTATATCCACAATTTTCAAGGTTAATATGTTGTTGCGTCAGAATTCAGAAATTTCGGTTTTGAACATTGAGGAGAGTGTGAAGTTTAAGTGTGGGGAGTTTTTTAGCATATAATTTTTTTTTTGTTTTTAGTAACTTTTTACTTTCGTAGGTAAATTTTTTTTCTTCAAACTTTTGTATATATTTGCTTGAACCTCCAATTTTTAGAGATTTTAGAGTAACGTAATCTACTGTTAGCTAAGTTTACATATGTAGTTCTTACCAAATAACTGCACTTAGAAGTCCTGGAGAACTTACATTCGGTATTCTTAATCGTTGAGAGAGTAATCGTGATGAACTTAATCTTGCCGGTGGTAAATTAGGTTCAGAAGGAATACAATATTAAAGAGTTAATCAATCATTAGTGGAGGCTACCCTTAAAAAAAATGAGTGAGGCACCAAACCATCAACATATATTATCGGTTTAAAGTGTTTTATCTGTTCTAGCTCCGAGTAGAATGATGAGCTACTCAACCTCGCACCCACTTTTTGATCTCTTGAGTGCTAATTCCATCAATCATGAGGATGACATCAGAATTGCGAACTAACCTTATCTTGTAGTCTGAATTGCGTGATGCACCACTCTCTCGAAGCAGTGAGCATAGAAACATATCATCATCATCAATAATGAAAAAGAAGAGTTCACTGACTCAATCAATTATAATCAAACATGGTGATGATCACCCACCAATCAGAAAGGAGGTTTTGGTCATCATTTAATATAGTGAAAATATCAGGGATCCAAGTTTGGTTCCTCTCACTTCCATAAATCCATCATTAAGATGGTTTATATATGTAGCCAAAAATATAAAATAAACAGTTAAAAATAATAAGTTTTAGATTGAACATATATTTTTATGTTTTTTTATCAATTTCGGATTATAAAAAAAAATCCATTGCACGATCAATTAGCCATGAACGTTATTTATTGGCGGCAGTTTCTCTTTTTCTGTTTTATATTTTTTAACTTTTTTCATCACGGTAAAACCTCCATTATTACTCATCAAGGTTTATGATATATTTAGTTTCCAGAACACCAAAAAAATAAATTGCTATAGCCGCTGTATTTTCAAGATTCCCCAAGAAACTTGCGTGATAACCTGTGGTTATAGAATTGATCTTCATCCATCACTTCATATACAACAAAGACATATACATTTAAGTTAGATCAAACATTAATATTACACTAACAAGTTATTGATTAATTAAGTAGAATATTATAAGCAATGGTTATTTTCAAGCTAAACCGTAAACCCTAAATAGTATATACATTTTTTTTATATACATAATTGATGTAAGATTAATAAACCCTAAAAAAATATAAGATTTGTGATAAACAAAATTATGTTTAATCTCTAATAAGAATTGTAGCAAATTACCTGGTCAATTCTTTTCTTTGTTGGTTTTAAGTTCTTCTCTATGAGGTCTTCGTGGATAATAGAGAGTTGAGAGCTCTTGCAGTGGCTTTTTTGTTTTATCATCTTTGGATCGGAACTGCTAAACAGATTAAATATCCTGGTTTCATTGATACATTTCCTCTGACTTCTTTATATCAAATCCTATTTCTTGTACCAACTGCTTCACCAACAGTTATTACACTTGAAGAAGATCAATTTTGGTTTACAAAGAAAACCACACAAAATAGAGTGCAATATGAGAAAGAAAGATCCATGTCGAGAAAAAAAAAAGTGCAATCAGAAAGAGAGAGAGTACATATTACTCCAACAAATTAATCAAGTCCTCATATGAACACAAACATGAATTTCGTCATGAACAAGAAACCTAACAGTGAAAGAATAAGGATCAAGTTTGATTTTTCCTTTCATCCTCCTTCTTAGTTTTATGTCAAGTCTCAATTCTCATTCTTAGTAGATTAAGATTGTGGGTTCTGTTTTTATGTTTCATTGGTTTTCAGAATATTTGTTTTATCTGACCAAACTATGAACCTAGGTTTTTTCACTAAACAAAATGATTCAATAAATAACAAAAGAGCTAGAAATCACCCAGAGTCTCCAATATCCAATATCACACCTCTTAGTGGCAATTCTATCTACAAACACAGTGGTAATATAACTCTTGGCAATACTGATAACCACAACCATGATATGGATAGAAAGGTGATGTGGAAGGAGTAATAATTACAAGGGAGATCTCTCCATTCGTTCAAGAGGTTGTTGCGATTCAGGTATTAATTGGTTCTTTCTTACTTCTAAGTTCATTCTCTTTTGTCCGAAGAAAATCAAGTCTCTGTCATTTTTCATTCTTTCATCTGCTTTACTGTTTTCTTTTACTTGCTCCTCTTTAACCTGTTTCTAAACTTTTTTTGTGTGTCATGACCTTGTCTCTCAATATGAAAATTCTTAGTTGGAATTGTCTAGGCTTTCTAGGTAAGAATACTAGGGACCATCTGAGGCACTTAAACTCTCTATATGCTCCATGTATCATTTTCATATCAGAAACCAAGATCAATGACAACAGAATCTTACGGCTTACTAATTTCCTTGGTATGCCAAATAATTGTTTTGTTCCCTTAGTAGGTATAGCTGGCGGCTAATTCTTCTCTGGAAAGATGGTTCTCTTTAGACATAGTAGATAAATCATAGAAAATGATTCACAATATAGTCAAAAATGATCCTGCTAAAGGAGAGTGGTTTCTCTCATGTTAAGATTTAAGTCAAGTTGTCTCTTTACCTTGGATTCTTATAGGAGATTTTAACATAAAAATGAACCCAACAGAAAGAAACAATCCCTTAGCTTTACAAACTTCTTTAGAAGTTCTTAGTCATTCGAGAGAATCAAATTTATCTGATTTAGGATCCAGTGGAAACCCATTTATTCAGTCTAGTAGCAGTCATGTGACTGGTAGATTCAAGTCTAGATTAGACAGAGCCCTCATTAATAGTGAGTGGTCGATAACATTCCCCGATGCCATCCTTTCTCACTTACCTCAAAATGGCTCAGACCACTCTCCCATTCTCATAGATCTCTATAGAAATAATAGGGGAAAAGGCAGAAACTTGAAATTCTTTGAACACTGGCTACAAAATGAATCGTGTGCAACTGAAATTATGAATGCTTGGTCTGGTAATTTTTCTGGCTTTATAACTTTTGTCCTTACTAGAAAACTTGCTAACACAAGAAACCTGCTCTCCAAGTGGAGTAAAAAAACTTTTGGTAATATTCAGAATAAAATGACTGAGTTTCAAAAAGAGATTTATAATCTTCAAGCTACTGATATGGACAGAAGAAACACGACTGTAGTATTGAATGTTGAATGTGAAGTTGCCAGGCTAAATGATATATAAGCGAGCCCAAACAGACAAAAAGCAAGAGACTACTTCTATAACGACAAAAACTCAAAATACTTATACATTAGAGCCAACCGACGGAAAGCTCATAACATAATTGGCTCTCTACTTGCTTTAGATGGTTCATGGTGTCAAAATAGAGAATCTTTGGAACTCCTCTTGAGCTCCCATTTCCAGAATATCATGACTACTTCAACTCCAGCAGATAGTTACCATTTCTTTCAACATATTCCAAGCTGTATCTCCAATGAAGATAATCAAGTCCTAATAGCTGCTCCAACTGATCAGGAAATTCACCTTGCTTTAATGTCGATGGATCCTTGGACCTCTCCTGGGTCGAATGGATTTCCTCCAGGATTTTATCAATGCCAATGACATGTTGTGAAGAAAGAGGTTTGCAAGATGATAAATGCTTTCTTTCACTCTGGACATTTCTTTATGTAATACAATGTACAAGATTATTTCTAAAATAATTGCTCTCCGGATGAAGAAGCACATTATCAATATTATCACACCAACTTAAGCCGCTTATGTTCCAGCTTCATAATTTCAACAACTGTAGGATTTGAGACATGTAATCCATTAAATGCAATCATTGAAATTTCTCTTTCTTGCAAAAATAAAAAAAAAACAAAATAAAAAATTGCGAAAGTCAATCTTCAATTTACACATTTTACAATTTATTCAGTATCTCGGTTACACTTTTTACAACAATAAATGCTTAAAATTTTCAGGAGGCCATTGACCGCCATTTTATAAGGCGGTGTTATCTTTCGTTGTATACATTTATCTAGTTGTCCCCAACCAAGGAGCTCCCTCACTGGCTAGTGCTTTTGTGCTCAACATAGGGCACTGTCCCATAAGAACTCAGTTGAACAAGTTAATGACTTGTAGTATGTAAGAGATGAACCTATAACATTTTGTGAACAGTCCTTCCGGACAAATGTAAAAAAAAATAAAAAAAAATCTGACACTCACATTTTTTAGTATGGGTCTCGGTATGCCCCATTCACACCCACATGGATTAGCAGGGAGCTATTTATTTATGAAAATGAATTTTAGGATGTTTTTGATGTCGATTTGTTTATTATTTTTGTTTTGTGAAACTAACACTTATTTTCTTCCGGTGTGCCCTTTCTTCCTCTGATTCTTTAACAAGTCAAATGCATTAGTCAATCAGAAAGTATCACTTCTACCATTCAACAAGTCAAATGCTTCGATTTGGTAGACAAAAGAAAACATTCATCTCCCAACAACAAGCCTGTAGCTAAGACAAATATGTGATTTCATTGGATCCCATAACATCACGTGTCTAGCATATGCCTCATCAACAAACCGTAACGGTTACATTAATCATTCCGTATTTTACTTTTCATTCGAAATTTTGTATGAAAAAAAATCAATCCCATTTTTATAAATCCAAAAAAAAAAGGCTGATATAGGGGCTTCCATATCAATAGAGGGGCTCCCAGTTGAGCCGAGGTGATCCAATTTTACGATAAGGGATATCCTAGGGGTAAAATTAAATGTTCATTTTACCCTTTATCTAATAAAAAAAAGACAAATTTGTCCTTTAATTAAAATTTTTCCATCTCCTCCATATCTTCTCCTTCTCCATTTTAATCAAATTTCTCAATCGAATCAAAATTTTATCGCCGATTAAACTCCCAATTTCGTGATGAAGAATACTAATAAATGTGTAGAAAGTAGTAGTGATGACAATCTGGATAAAATTAAAGTACACTAACTAATTTGATGAAATCACGATTTGAAAGATTGATTTTTTATTGTTCAGAGAAACTTACGGTTGGGTTTCATGTCGAACCCAACCGTAACACCAAGAACACCATTTTTGCCCAGATTTACGGTTGAGTTTTCAACCAAACCCAACCATAACTAATTTGTTCTTCATATTACGGTTGGGTTATTAAACAAACCCAACCGTAACTTCAAATGTAGGAGATGAAGATTCAATTAAAATTTACGGTTAGGTTTTCAACCAAACCCAACCGTAACTAATCTTCAAACCCCAATTGTAAACTTAGATAAATATATTTTGAGATTTTTTCATTTCTATCTTGTAGAGAATTGAAAGACGGAGCTAATCCAAAAAAAATAAGGTCAATCGGACATCGTATGAAGGAGTTATGATCAAAACGGTGACATTTTTATTTGTATCCAGGAAGAATTACGGTTGGGTTGGGCCAATAAACCCAACCGTAACTCTGAGCATTTTGGGCCTCAAGAGCCCAGAGTTACGGTTGGGTTTATTGGCCCAACCCAACCATAATTCTTCCTGGATACAAATAAAAATGTCACCGTTTTGATCATAAC
>JAJJMC010012129.1:3858246-3906610 GCA_023531435.1 Papaver californicum
TAATTCTTCCTGGATACAAATAAAAATGTCACCGTTTTGATCATAACTCCTTCATACGATGTCCGATTGACCTCATTTTTTTTGGGTTAGCTCCGTATTTCAATTCTCTACAAGATAGAAATGAAAAAAATCTCAAAATATATTTATCTAATTTTACAATTGGGGTTTAAAAATTAGTTACGGTTGAGTTTCAATGCAAAATCCAACCGTAACTATATCATGAAACATGCAACTAACATAATTAGTTACGGTTGGGTTTTTAGCCAAACCCCAACCGTAAATTCTACTGATAACTCAAAATTTGGAATCTCTAATTTGTTGATTTTGTCGGTTTTTGTGTGTTTGAATGACCCAATTTACCTACAATCTAGTTAAAATGGTTGAATAACTTCAAAATTTGGATTTTAAAACTCAAATTTGACCTTAAAAATCAATGCTAAAAAGGATGAGTTACGGTTGGGTTTTAAGCCAAACCCAACCGTAACTATGTGTTCAAAGGGTGTTCATAGTGTTCTTGATGTTACGGTTGAGTTTGGAGTCAAAACCCAACCGTAACTGAAGGTGTTCTTCGGTGTTCTTGGTGTTACGGTTGGGTTCGTAATGAAACCCAACCGTAACTGTCTCTGAATCACACAAAATCAAACTTTCAATTCGTGATTTCATCCAATTTGAGCCATAAAATGATCAAGATTTTAATCTAGAAAGACCTAAATGGTTACTATGGTTGATTGAATCAAAAACTAGGGTTTAAAAAAAAAACGAATTTTTTTTCTCACATTTCATCTAGTTTTTCATCCCCAAATCACAAAAACAAAAAAAAAAAAAAAATTGATTTCAATTTGTGTTAGTCAAAGATTAAGTTTAATTAACCATGATTAGCTTAATTAAATTTTCACTAATTAAGGTAATTAACATATTAATGAAGGGTGATTTGGATATTGTGAAAATATTATGGATAAGGGGTTTTTAAGTTTTACTTCATAATGTCCCTATTTCGTCTTATTAGAAGAGCCCCTCTATTGATATGGAAACCCTTATACCAACCTTCAAAAAAAAAAAAAAAAAAAACGATCAGAAATGACACAGGGAGTTAATTTTGTTTTTCATTAAAAGTAGAGACATTTTTACAACTTTTGAAGCTTATTTCTCTCCTCTCCATTTTTACCAACAGAAGGATATTATCCCATATATCACAAGCTTATTACAAACACACATCACTATGCACACAAATCACTATTCCAACACAAATGTTTCTCATCCAACGCTTTAACTCTCATGATTCATCCGTTTTGATGTGATTGGGATACATGTTTTCATTATTAAATATTACTAGAAAAGGATCCGTTGCAACAAATTTGCAGGCGGAGACTTTGTCTTTCTTCTTTTCTCTCTCTCTCTGATATTTGAATTTCAAAATCTCTCTCTAAGTCCCCACACCTCGAGAGCTTCTTTGGTAATCACCATCGTCATGTTGAAGGAGGATCAAAGACATTAAAATTTCTCAAAAAAAGAAAAAACGCTCAAAAACGTCTCATTCATTTAAACGGCTACATTTCCCCCCTCTTTTCTCTCTAACTGATCTCAAATCAAAACCTAAATTATTTTGAAAACCTATTTGACGAAATCACCAAAGTATTTCCCAGGGATTTGAAATTCTTTCTTCCTCAGTTTTTTCTTTTTGGATCGATTGAAATTCTTCTTCAATTCGAGAGAAATTTAGGGCGTTCGTTTTTGTTATTACTGTACAAAATTGGAGGTTGTTATAACACGATTATTCAGTTCCTCTAGATCTTCTTCTTCGATCAGGTTTGTCTCTTCGTAACATTTTGTTTTGGTTTGTTTTTTAATGGTGTGAACTTAGCAATGTTGAAGTTTAGAATGTAGGTTATTGTGGATCTGTTTAGGGTTTTATGTGTGTTTTTCTGAATATTGAGAAAACTCGTCTATGATTGGAGGTTTTATGGAAGAACTACACTCATTATGTCAGTAGATAATCAATTTTGTTTGAGATTTATTAAAAATTCAGATTGATGGATAAACTTATTGAAAAGAGGAAATATAATTCAACTTTTAATTTTGATTAGGGTTTGAAATCATGATCTATTTGGAGTATCATTTATCTTAACTTTCGGTTCTGAAATAATTTCTCTAGGTAAACTTGAAACACAAACAAAGGCATGCCTAATTTTGAACTGCAGTGTTCATTTGTCATCCATTTATTCTCCAGCTATGTTAATTGTCTGAGTATTTGTATCAACTGTAATGCTATCTGAAACGTTAGTGGGGATAATTTAGTTGTATTACTAAAATCATATCCTGTTTGCAGAGAAAAATTGCATCGACATGTCTAATCCTCAAAATGATCAGCTTCTCCAAGCAGAAACAACTTGTGGATCTCTTCTATATGAGCTTCAGGTGAATTTTTAATCTTAATTTTCCAGAATCGAGTTTATCACGTTTGTTCTTACTGAACTAGTTCTTTGATGAAGTCTCTCTGAAATGACAAAGCCTTTGGTAAATCTTAATTTTATTCTTTTGTACTAGATAATATGGGATGAAGTTGGAGAGTCTGATGCTGAGAGGGATAAAATGTTATATGAACTTGAACAAGAGTGTTTAGAAGTATACAGAAGAAAGGTAGACCAGGCTAACAAGTCTAGAGCTCAGCTAAGGCAAGCAATTGCAGATTCTGAAGCAGAGCTAGCAGCTATTTGTTCAGCAATGGGAGAACGACCAGTGCATATCAGACAGGTGTGTATGCGTGAGTTTCTCTATGGTTGGCGACTAAAGTGAATAATATGTATCTTGACAATTGAGAGGACCCTTCAGTTTTAAGACTTCTTCACTTTGTTACTTGTCTGATATCTACTTTACAGTATTATGTACCAGCTACATCTTTTTAAACAATCGATTTCTTGTTTTCAGTCTGATCAGAAGAGCACTGGTAAATTAAAAGAAGAGCTGAGGGCCATTATTCCACAGCTAGAAGAGATGAAGAAAAGGAAATGTGAAAGACGGAATCAATTTGATGAAGTTCTTGACCAAATTCAGAAAATCGCAAGTGAGATATTTACAGTCGCTGAAAATAAACTCGCCAAAACAGTTATTGATGAAACTGATTTGTCCTTGAAAAAGCTCGAAGACTTGCATAGACAGCTGCAGGCACTACAAAAGGAGAAGGTCTGTATATTTTGTCTCTTTGAGATTATCAGGTTTTTCATAAATTTTGCCAATTGGCTCTCTGAAATGGTTGTGTACCTCGTGTTTTTATGTTTATCTGCAGAGTGACCGCATGAAGCAAGTCATGGACCACCTAAGTACTCTAAACTCACTGTGTTTGGTACTCGGCATTGACTTCAATCACACGGTCACGGAGGTTCATTCCAGTTTGGATGATTCTGAAGGAGCCAAAAATATAAGCAATGATACAATTCACAGGCTTGCTGCTGCAATAGATGGACTACGAGAAGTGAAGAGGCAAAGAATGCAGAAGGTTTGGGATATAGAATAGTTTTCTTTCTCTTGAAAATCATATCTGTTATCAATCTTAAATTTATGTAAGAAGATAGGATACAAGCTTACGTTTCTGTGGATAACAATGAGCTGAACTTTTGAGTCTTTGCAGCTTCAAGATCTTGCCAGCAGTATGTTGGAGCTGTGGAACTTGATGGATACACCGGTGGAAGAGCAGCAGATGTTCCAAAATGTTACCTGTAACATTGCTGCCTCAGAACATGAAATTATAGAGCCTAACACTCTGTCTGTTGACTTCATCAACAATGTGAGTACAAGAATAGGGTCAAAAGAAGAAAAAGGAAGGGAAAAGGGAAAGTTCTTGAAATAATTTTTTGGCGTGTTTTTGATGCAGGTCGCCACAGAGGTTTCCAGGCTGGAAGAACTGAAGTCGAGCAAGATGAAAGAGCTTGTCTTGAAGAAAAGGTCAGAGCTGGAGGAAATTTGCAGGCGGACCCACATGGATGTCGAGGCAGATTGTGGGATGGAATATGCCATTGAAGCTATTGAATCAGGTATCTTAAATATTTTCATAGGATGCAGTATTTTTGGGAACAGTTGAACACCAAATCGCCTATAATTTGTATAAGTGTTTCCTGATCCCCAGGAGTCATTGACCCTGCTTCTGTTTTGGAACAAATGGAGCTTCAAGTTGCAAAGGTCAAAGAGGAAGCTTTTAGCAGGAAGGATATACTTGAAAGGGTTGACAAATGGATGACTGCCTGTGAGGAGGAGGCCTGGCTTGAGGAATATAATAGGGTTCGTCATTATGTCTAATCTTTGGTGAACTATTGGGAATTTGTTATTCTTCTCCTTTTGGCTGGACTGATATGGTGTGGCTTATTTCAGGATGATAATCGGTATAATGCCGGACGAGGTGCACATCTGACTTTGAAGCGTGCTGAGAAAGCTCGTGCAGGAGTTAACAAGCTGCCAGGTATGTACTCTAGCCATGTCTATTTCCATCACGAGGCCTGTTTAGTAATTTCATTAATTGTTCTGAACTTTTGAGTGATCTGTGGTTGGTATTTTGCAATGGGAGAGCAGCGATGGTTGAGGCACTGTCATCAAAAATCACAGCTTGGGAGAATGAAAGAGGTGTCGAGTTTGCATATGATGGCGTAAGACCTTCCCTCTTTTCCTTTTAAACCTTCCATTCTTTAGTTTTGAAACACCAATCAGAACCAAAAGCAATTTCCTTCATAAGTTGAGATGCTGCAAATCTCAAAAATGTATCTGATTTGACTGGTTTTATTTTCCATCAGACTTACACACTTTCTTCTTTTGCTTTGTTATGCAGATTCGACTTCTTTCTATGCTTGAAGAGTACAGTATTGTACGACAAGAAAAGGAGCAAGAAGTAAAAAGGCAACGGGATCAAAAGAAACGTCAAGGACAACTAATGGCAGAGCAGGAAGTTCTGTTTGGGTCAAAGCCAAGTCCTTTGAAACCTCAGAGTACAAAAAAGATCTCTAGCAGACCATCAACTGGAGGTGGTGGTGGTCACCATAGAAGACTCTCTCTTGGTGGAGCCAACTTACAAACTCCAAAACCTACTCCAAAGTCAACGGGAAAGAGTGATCGTGTACAACACCAGGAGGATGGTGGTTTTGCAGGTTTATCCGCAGGTTGTTAAAATTTTTATCTCCGACTATTTGAACCTTGGTTTTCCGCTTTATTTTCAGGTTAATATTTATATTTCATATGGCATTTTAACATCCCTTGGTAATCTTTGCAGACATGAATCTTTCTTTAACACTTGAATTGTGTTCTCTGGATTATTTTTTTTGGGTACAGGAAGTAGAGGTTTAGATATTGCTGGTCTCCCTGTGAAAAAGCACTCATTCAATCCCATGAATGCTTATCAAACCGAATCACACATGATACGGAAACCCTTCTCTCCTGTCTCTTCTGCAGTCTCAGCAAAGGCTAACACAGCAAATCTTCTACAACAAGTTTACAAGACACCTTTAAAGGTAAATAGAGTGGCGGATGAAGAGAACATGGCCCCCAGAGTGGTGCCTAAGACTCCTTGTACACCCATGCAGACTGCTATGACACCAAGTCCTGCTCTTCCAGTTACAGTTACACGTGATATTGAGTACTCATTCGAGGAGAGAAGAGCAGGTTTTGTCTGATTATGTTTTCTGGTTTTCTTTTGCTGTTGCCCTTTTTTTTTTCTCTTGGAAAGATTTTGTGATGGTTGAAGTCAATTGTAATTGGCTTTTATTCAATTCATGTATATATACGTAAGCCAGAGATAACTGTACGTGGATTAGAATGTTCACTGGTGCTTCGTCTTTAAGAATGAAAAAGTAGAAGTTTAGGAGTGTATGTATCTCCACATGTTGTTTTCGGTTTCTTGAACCACGCAATACGAGAATTTGGATCCCAGGTCTATATTCAGGCTTCTCAG
This sequence comes from Papaver californicum, assembly GCA_023531435.1. Lineage (NCBI taxonomy): Eukaryota > Viridiplantae > Streptophyta > Magnoliopsida > Ranunculales > Papaveraceae > Papaver > Papaver californicum. Next base: position 3,864,176 of record JAJJMC010012129.1, read on the forward strand.
TGATGTTGTGAATCAAATTTTAAATTAAGAACCAATGTTGAACAAATGGTAACGGTTTCTGAATGGGCTGGGGATGGCCATTGAAACAAATTCCTTAAGGGGCTGCAAATTTTTTTGAGAAGAAATCGAGTAGTGTTGGTGAAGACTGTACTGTGTAGCATTCCTGTATATAGGGCTGCACAAAAAACCAAAAAACCGGTAAAACCGCACTGAACTGAGCCGAAAAAGATCGAACCGACCCGAACCGAATATCTAAATGGCGATGAACGGTTACGAAAAAAACCCGGTTAATCTTGGTTCGGTTTTGGTCCTACCCTAGAACCGAACCAAAAAAACTGAAAAAATCGATTATTAATAGCCATTGGATTCAGAGGGTTTTTAGCCGTTGATCTCTAACCCTAGTATATAAAGAAAAAACCTAGATTTGTTTCATTCTTTCTTCCTGCGCCTCTCTCTTCTTCCCCTCTTCAGTCTTCTCTGCACACCTCCCTTTATACCCTAATACTCCGCCTCCGCTCTCTCTTCAGTCTTTTCTCTGTCTCATTCCTCCGCTCTCTCTTCTCTCCATTTCACTCACTTCTGCAGCTCTACCATCATAAAAACACCACCATCAATATCATGATCTAAGCTTGAGAGAACAACATCAACTCAAACCATTCTCACACTCGATGCATGTTCGATTTAATAAAGAATCTGTAAGCACAGAAGAAGACGAAAACCCAACCATTAAGAAGATTGCAGAGAAATATGTAAAGGTTCCAATAAAGTAGAAGATGGCAGTTGATATCTTTGTATAGCTTTTTTGATCCTACAATTATAGTGTGGTTATTACTTATTAAGCTTCTTATTACATTAAGTTCATGTAGAATTTCATTGTGTTTGCTGTGGATGATATACTTCCATCATATTTATGACATTAGTTGTTTTAAACTTTATTCTTCTCCGATATGCAGGTCTTCTATGTCACTTATTCTGTTCGTTTTGTTTGAAATGTTGTGTGTGTTTTGCAGACTACTGTGAGTGATCTACAAGAAGCTAATCGGCTACTGTCAGTGATCAACAAGAAGCTATTTGTTGATTCTTTAGTTTGTGAAGCAAATAGCTAGGTTGCATTGTCCTCTTGTCATTTTGTGTCATTTTGTGTGCTGGTTGGTATAATGTGTGTGAAAAATATCATATGTAAAGAAAAGAACTAAAAGGGATCTTCAGATCTTGGTTTGAAATATGTTGATCGGTAGTAACATTAGATAGGAAAAAAAATGGTAGAAATGGATTAGGAAGGAATAATGTGTGAATGGAACATGAGTTGGTTGCTGTATTAAAAAAAAATCTGAAAATAATCGGTTAAAACCGAAACCGAGACGGTTAAAACTGAACCAAACCAAAAAGCTTAATGGTGACACTCAGTTTTCAAAACCGAAAAACCGAGACTCTCGGTTTTGGTAATGGTTAGGGCAAAAACCGAACCGAACCGAGTCATGTGCAGCCCTACCTGTATACAATATGTCAGTGTACCAATGGCCAGAAAAAGTCGTTAAAGTTTGTGAAAGGATTATAAAAAATTTCATTTGGTCAGGTGATCCATCTACTAGAAAGATTGTGTAGGATAAAGTATGTACTCCATTGGAGGAAGGAGTTTTAGGGATTAAAAGATTGATTGTCAATTAATAAGTCCTTGTCGATGAAATTCTTATGGAAGATTCAAACTTCAGATGAAGAATGAGCTTTATTTATAAAGGCTAAGTACACTAAATTAGATTAAAAAAATTATTGTTGAATTTAGAAGACCCATTAAATATCCGGATCCGGCGGATTAGATTTTTAATCGGATCCGGATCCAGTGGTGCCCAAAAGGATCCGGAGTCATTGACAGCCTTAGTGAGAGTGGATGGATAAAGGGATATAAGAATCTTCAATTTGGCCTGGTTTAAGATGGATAATGGATGATGTAAAGCAAAATTCAAGATGGATGGTTGGGAATTATAGACACCCCAATTTTATATGGGTCATAAAAACTATCGCAAGATCGTATCCGAAGTGGTCCTTGGCATTAGAGCGAAAAGAGCCCAAAACTTAGACCGTGAAAGACTAGATTAGACCACTAAAAATAACCAACCAATTTCAAAATGTTATAATGGACCTGTAGCCCATCCGACTCCATAAGTCCACTAAGTAGATGTCTCCTTTTAGTACCTTAATATCCCTAAGCTAATATCATGTAGCCGTCATTTCCCTATCAACTAGAATCTTAGAAATCAAATAGTAAAATTCATATATTTAGAAAACAAAATCAAATAATAATTAGGATTTTTGTTTAATGGTAATAATATCAATTAAATTAGAAATGATATTTAGGTATTTAGTATGAGCCTTTAGATCAACTCCATTTAATCCTATGGTAGTAGTTATGAGAAAACACTATAAATAGGGTGCTAATCTTTGAATTGGGGAAGAAAAATTGATGAGATAAAAAGGAAGGCTAAGAAACTTGTTAGTAGAATTTAGAGTTGGTGATTGCATTGGTAGAATTACCTTGTTTGGATATGATATTGTGACGGCAGTGCTATTGTTGGATTATATCCAAGTGACATCAAAACATCGCACAGAAAAAATAGGTTAGTCTAATATTATTTTTCTTATTTTATATGCGTCATCCTATGTAGGCTAATCATGTATTAAGCATGAGATTTTGGGTGTTTGGCAGTAGAATGAAATTTGCTATCGATCCTGTTTGATATTACATTTTGGGATAATTGGGAAAATGCCCCAAAAATGTATGCCCCGTCGGGGAAATGCCCCGTAAAGTTCAAATTCTGGGAAAATGCCCCACCGTCACATTTTCCATCCAAAAAGTCAATATCACGAGATTGACTGGTCAATTTCTCCGGAAACGTGATATCGTTTACAAGCGAAATTACCAAAATATCCTTTCCAGCCCTTACACGTGTGAAGTAATATAGCAACACGTGTGATGTTTGTATACATGTTTATGTTGGTCAATACACGTGTCTATGCGGGTCAATAGAAGAAAGGGAGTCATGACTAGGGTTTTGAAAACCCTAGCCTCCATTCTTTTCTAATCTCTACGTCTTCTACTCTTCGTCTCCCTTTTCTCCTGTTTTCTACTGCCGCCTCCTTCTCAAATCTCCGATGAAAACCTAGCCTCCATTATTCTTCAGAGAAAACCCAAGCTAATCTTTTAATGCTTCAAGCCGTCGTTCCTACCCAAGTTGTGTTCCAGTCGTCGTCGTTCACAGGAGCAGTTGAAGACGTTTTCCAGTCCTCCATTGTTCACAGCAGTTCATGAATCTGTACAATCCAAGTAAGAAACATTCAACCCATTTGATTATATGCTTTATATATATAATTAATTTGATTTTTAATGAAATCTGAATTTCTAGGGTTTTCAAAATTAGGGTTTTTTTTTTTGTTTTTCTGTCTGTTTTCAATGGGGTTTTCCGATTAGGTTTTTACTAAAAATTGGGGGGTTTGACTGATTGTTTTGTAAAACTATTGTTCATTAGTTAATTTTTTTCCTGATTAGGTTTGTTTTTTCGATTAGGTTTGTTTTTTCCTGTTTGAAATTGGGGTTTTTAAAACATTTTAGGTTTGTTTTTTCCTGTTTCAAATTGGGGTTTTTTAAAATCTCTTTTGCAATTGTTTTTTCCTGTTTGAAATTGGGGGTTTCAATATGTTGATGAAATTGTCTGTTTGAAATTGGGGTTTTTTTTCCCTGTTTTTCTATCTTAATTTGGGGCTTTTTAATGTTGATGAAATGGGTAAAAAAATTGGAATTGAAATTGTCTGTTTGAAAAATTAGGGTTTTTTTTTTGTTTTTCTGTCTGTTTTCAATGGGGTTTTCCGATTAGGTTTTTACTAAAAATTGGGGGGTTTGACTGATTGTTTTGTAAAACTATTGTTCATTAGTTAATTTTTTTTCCTGATTAGGTTTGTTTTTTCGATTAGGTTTGTTTTTTCCTGTTTGAAATTGGGGGTTTTTAAAACATTTTAGGTTTGTTTTTTCCTGTTTCAAATTGTCTGTTTGAAAAATGGTTTTTCCCTGTTTTTCTATGTCTGTCACATTTTGGAATTTTTTTTCCTGTTTTGTCTATCTCAGTTTGGGTGTTTTTAATTAGGGGTTTTTAATGTAGATGAAATTGTTCAAAAAAAAATTGAAATTGGGTTTTTTTAATGTTGATGATTTTTTTTTTAATTAGGGTTCAGTGAAGATTAAGGAAGGAAGGAAGAAGAAAGGGAGCAAGCAATGCATCTGGATAAACAGTATGGTTTCTATTGTTAGCAATTATTGGTTTCACTTGTGTGTATCTTGTAAAATAAAAACATTGTTGTTATTTAATATGAATATTTGTTGTGTTTTCTTTTTGTAAACAAAAACAAGCAATGCAATGAACTTCTGTTACCTCAATTGATGTCTGTTTTGAAAGTGTTGTGGGGATTAAAAGTGAATTGGATTTTTTTGATATGTGGGGAAATGCTACAGAAGATGAGGTTGGGTATGTCTCACTAGGACTATCTGTTTTAGGTTGTAGTCATACTGTTAGTGCTACAAGTGTAAGTGTTGTTTCTACACCAAGGAAAAAGACAGTTTCTAAAGCAAAGGTGATAGTTAGGAAAAGTCCAAGATTACAAGAAAAGGCAGGAAGGAAGGAAAGTCTTGCTTTTGATGGAGATAGTGATATTTTCAGTACCCAAGCTAGTATTGCTGATAATCAAGAAGCCACTGCTGGGTTGGATGGTTGTCACTTGACTGGAAAATTTGGCGGTGTTCTACTTGCAGCCACTGCTTTGGATGGTGAAAACGGTCTTTTCCCACTAGGAATTTGTATTTGCAGGAATGAGAGTGAGGAAAACTGGTATAATTTTCTGAAAGATTTGAAGCCTAAGGTTATGACTAGATATGGATTGACATTTATATCTGATAGACAAAAGGGACTTCTAGAATCTGTTGCAGAATTGTTCCCAGAAGCCAATCACAGATACTGCGCAAGGTAATGGCTTCAACCTTATCTTAATTACTTTTTATATATTTATCTTCTGACTTAATATGCTATTTTTTGATATTGCAGGCACTTATACAAGAACTTTTTGACCAAGGGATTCAAGGGTCCAAAGCTAACGAGTCTAGCATGGAATGCTGCCAAGGCCTATAAAAAGTCTCATTGGAAGGTTTTGTTAAAAATGCTTTCAAATGATATGTTTTGTTGAAAATGCTTTGAAATGATATCTTTTGTTTATGAAATTATATGTTCTTTTTATACTAATCTCTGTTACTTAATGTTTAGGTGCATATGGATGCTTTAAAAGAGGCGGATATTGCTGCATACAACTATCTAGAAAAATAGACCCCCAATCCTGGGCAAGATCTTGGTTCCCACATGATTCTGCATGTGAGCATATCAACAGCAATTTTTGTGAATCCTTCAACGCAATGTGTTGCAACATTAGAGATAAACCTGTGACTAAGATGGTCACAATGTACTGTCAGTTGGTCATGGGCCTGTATGCCAAAAGATCTGCATTTGCTGCAACATGGAAAGATGAAGAACTGGTTCCAGCAGCGCTGACTCTAATTAGTAAAATGAAAGAATGCATAGGGAAGTATCACTCCATTCCTGCACAAAAGCTGAAGTTGTATGAGGTTACTAATATATCAACAAAGAAAGTATTTACGGTTGATATTGTATCCAAAACATGCACTTGTGTTCAGTGGCAATTGAGGGAATTCCCATGTCAGCATGCAGTATGTGTATTGGTCAAATTGAGACCAAACTGGGCCTTGTAAGTATTTTTATGTTGCTGAATTGTTTAGTTGATTTAAGTGTTTTTGATTTTCTGAAATTATTTGTCTGCTTAACGTTTACAGGTATTGCAGTAAATACTACACTGTGGAGTATTATAAGAACACATATGGATTTACAATAACTCCATTAGGTGACAGTACAGATGACTTCCCCAAGGTATGCCTTTAATTTAAACTTTCATTTTAATTAAAAACATTACTATTTTAACCTTAGGTTTTGTCTTTACATTTATATAAAGAATACAAATCTTTTATCATTCATTTATCTTTCTTATCTTATAGCTTTGTTTTTCTTCAACAGCCACAAGTTGATATCATCCACCCAGATCTGATGAGAGAACCAGGAAGACCTTGTGTGAATAGAAAGAGGTCTTGGACAGAGAGTGATAAACAAAAGAAGGCTAGACATTGCAGCAGATGTGGTGGATTTAATCACAACAAAACTACTTGTCAAGGTGGAGATGTTGGATCTAACCCTAAGAAGAAAGGAGCAACCACTGAATGTCAGGTGGATGGTGAGTCATTTGTTGAAAAAGATGTAGTTTCAAAGAGGATTAGGAAGAAACATGCAACAACTACTTCAACTGCAGGTACAACTTCCTTCTCAAAAAAGACTGCAACCACTACTTCTTCTTCAGCGGTTGCCGGGACTAACAAGAAAGCAAAGGCCTCTAGAAATATCAAAGTGAACCAAAACTTTACTGCAAGTTCAGGTTCAGGTTCACATGTGGAAGTTAATTTTAAACAATCATTCAACACTTCAGAGACCACTTCCAAAAGGCAAAGAAAGGCCAAGGTTCCATATGATGTTTGATTTGTTTATTCTCTTCTTGGATTATGTTTTTTTGATTTTAAAACATTTAGTGGTCTTTTAGACATTGGTAATGATGTTAAATGTCACTTTAGTTAGAGACAACTAGTAGTGGATTTTATTGTATTTTGAAAATCCTATATGTTGGATTAGTAATTTAGCATCTTATGTGTGTTATGTGTGTGTTTGTGATTCTGTGTACAGGTTATTTTGTGTCAAATTCTTGACTTTGTGTAGTGTCCAAATGCCACATGTCAAACTGCCACGTGTCAAACTGCCACACCGTCAAACTGTCACGTGTCCAACGTTGAGATGCAACATGTTTTCATCAAACTGCCACGTGGCGAAGTCAAAAAAGTCAAACTGCCACGTGTCACTATCCTAATTCAGTCAAACTACCACGTGTTAACATCTTATTAAGTCAAACTGCCACATGTCATAATCTTGTGAATTTAGGGGACATGTTAGGTATTTATATAAAAGTTTTGGGTATATTTACATAACTTTAATCCACATCGTTCATTCATAGAGGTTGCCACATGTCGAAATCTGGAATAAAGGGTAATTTTATCAAAATGGACACATGTGTGAACACACATGTGTGTCTAGTTTGACTATTTAACACCATTTGGATGGAAAATGTGACGGTGGGGCATTTTCCCAGAATTTGAACTTTACGGGGCATTTCCCCGACGGGGCATGCATTTTTGGGGCATTTTCCCAATTATCCCTTACATTTTTCGTCCCCTTTGAGTCTACACCTGACGACCATTTTTTTCCTCATGCTATTAATATACAGGCTTCAGTTAAATGCACTAGTTTATGTAAGTCTTGTTTAACGGATAAATGAGTTAAGTGATAAAATGGTAGTAGTTTGATTTGTTTCATATCAACCTTTCTCAACCCACAGTAAGATTCATTGTTTGGTTTGACCAAAAGTGTGGATATTTAATGAACGTATGAGGGTAGTTCTTAATCAGTGGTTGTCTTGGTAAGGGTCCGTAGTCGGTAAAACAACACAAGCTAGGATTGTCACATGTAGCATCTTGTTGGTGTCTTGAGCCCGTGTGGAGAGAGAATCTCCAGCGAAAATTCAAGCGATTGAAAACCTTATTTTACTTTCATTATTAATTTGCAGCTTTTTATCAAGAGACCTTTCTCTTCATTTCCTTAATCTACCCTGTATCATTCTCCCTTCAGAATGATATAGTTTTTGGGGCATTCCATCAAGTTTTCGAGTTGCGGTTATTGCAGTTTCCAATCTGCAATATGCCTTGCACAAGATCTCGTGCATCTTTATCTGTAAGATTATCATGATGCAAACCATCTGCTTCTGCATTACAACCAGTTTCTTCACAAAAATCTGGTTCTTTTCAAATACAATCTTCTTACAACGATTCCCCTGATGATACATCCACATCATACCACTGTCCCTTTCGAAACTTTGATGAATGCAACAATGACGTAGGTGGTAGAGGTTTTGCTAGAAGCTCCTTTTTTAGGCATATGCAAGACAAACACTTATCAACTGAAGAATGCAAATCTATATGTAGAGAAAGAATTCAAAAACATGTAATTGTTTACTCTGCTTGGGAGAAGGTTATAAACCAACTACAGATGTGGCTTTGCTTTCACTGCATGCGTATGCACTTGTGGAAAAGACCATACCGTTTTCATGATGGTGATATTATACCTTGTCCTTTTAATGGCAGAACTGCAAACTTTTTGATCTTTGGGGTGGATAAACCTAGTTCTACAGATACCCATGTTGCAGATGAATTCAATGCACATACATAAGTTGCAGTTGAGGTGCCTGATGGTCTTACTTTGGAAATGCTTAATCTTATTTTTCAAAAGAAAATAATCACCATCGCAAGCATTCCTCCACCCTGTAGACTTAACTTTTCTAGAACCTTAAAAGCTGCTTTAGAAAGGGTTATAGCCAACCCCAGGGATATCAATACTTGGCTTAACTTACTTCTTCTACCTGTATGTATTTTAAATCTCTATATACCCAAGAGCACTTTAGAAGAAAAATCTGGTAATAGGAGAAGGCTTTAGACTACATCAATCAACACACCATTACAGCAATGGAAGGAGAATAATGGGTGCTACAACATTTGCCAGAAACTGCTTGGCTTAACCAAACAACCCAGTAGATACAAGCCTGACAACAAGAAGAAAAAAGACTCTAACTTCTTTAATCAAGACTGTTCTATCAACCAGGTTGAAGGAATTTGTGAAATCTATTAGAAGCATTGTCAGGTTGTTGTGGTCGCCTTTTAATTCAAAAAGCCTATTGACTGAATGAAATATACTTTCTCCTCCGCATGGAATCCCAACACCAAACTGATGGTCACCTAAGTATGTTGTCATGTCTTTACACACTGAGGTTGCGGCTAGTTTGGAGCATAAGCGCCTCCAAATAGTTCCAAATCCAAGAAGCACGACAGATGGTGTTTTCTAAGCTAATATAGGTAGACCTTCTGGTGGGGTCAAACTATTAGGAGGTCCTGTCAGTTTTGATAAGAAATTTTGTAGTGATATGGTCATGAAGCGTGTTGAAAATACAGTGCAACTCATGAACAATGTCAAGAAACTACAAGATATGCAGAGTGAACTTCTACTACTTCGCAACTGTACAGGGGTTTCTAGACTCTATTTCACTTTGCTCACTACTAGTCCCATGGCTCTCGATAAAGCCACAACACTTTTTGATCAACAACTTCTCCAATTTCTCAGGCACTTAGTCACTGACGATGGGGCAGGGTTTGGACCAGTTCAGCAGTGTCTTGCTACACTCCCTATTAAAGATGGTGGTCTCGGTGTGTATACCATTACAAATACTAGTAAGTATAGTTATTTGGCGTCAGATATTCAGACACAGGATCTCCAATGTACCATTTTGAATCTTCCAACTATCCTAGACTCCATCCCTTGTTTTCAACATGCTTTACACGAGTTCTTACATACACGTGGTTTATCTCATTCTACCTTCAACTTCAGAGACATTGCCCCCCGTTCTATGCACTCACTTGCAGTGATTTACTTTGATTTTGTTAAGAAGGATTTCCCACTACCTTGTCAGAACGTGAAGTTATTTTATGGCAGTGCAATAAAAGGGACCATGCTTTAGATTTCCTTAAAGTTGTGCCAATTAGTGGACTGAACCAAACTGTTGGGCCTCAGACAGTATAGTTACATACTAAAATACAGATTGGGTATACCTCTCTTTGAGGAAGGGAGCCAATGCTCAAGCTGCAACAGGGTTATGAACATCTTTGGTATCATGCTTTACACTGCATCAACGATGTTGGGATTAAGTTTCTACACGACTTAGTAAGGGATGTTTTTGCCGATATATGTTACAAAGCTTGCGTCGCTTCCCAAGGTTGCTTTGGGCTTCATGTCAGAAAAAGATAGTGCTCTCAGGCCCGTAGAATCCTTGTATACAATTGGGAGGATGGTCAGGATGTTTGCTTCGCCATTACCGGTGTGTCTCTTTTCACTAGCCAGGCTACTCGTAATTTCACTCCAAGACATGCTATTTCTGCTATAATCTCACGTAAGCGCAATAAATACTTATCCAAATGCTCTACACGTGGTTATGGTTTTGTGGCCTTCTCGACATTAGGCGAACTCGGAGATGATACAATTACCCTTTTAAAGAGATTAAGGAATTGTCTTGCAAGTTATGATGCCAATAGTAAAGTTGGAGGTTCTCTTTTTCATAGAATTGGACTAGCTATTCAAAAAGGGGTGGGAGCACAACTTGTTGCTCGACTTCCCACCAATTTCTTGTAATTTCTTTTTCTCTTGTAAAACTTATAATAAAACTAATAATACTACTACTACTACTAATAATAATAATAATAATAAATATTTGGACAAATGTAACGAGAAGGGATACGACTTGGGAGTTCTTGCCTTTACGACTCTTGGGGAGTTGGGAGATGACACGATTAACTTCATGACGAGACTGCAGAACTGCATGGCTAGCCACGACTATAACTACAAAGTTGGGGATTCCCTTTTCTTTAGATTAGGCATTTCCATTTAGAAAGGCGTAGGGGCTCATCTTGTGGCTAGGCTCCCTACTAACGCTATGTAAAAAAAAAAAAAAACTTTTCTCCCTTTAATAAAAATCTTATAATAATAATAAAAAAAATAAAATAATAATAATAATAATAATTTCATGGTAATAATAATCTTTCTTTACCATATTTTTGGATTATATTAATTTTTATTTCCTAATAATAATAATAATAATAATATTTTTGTTCTAGTCTCGATCGATTTATATTACGCTTTTTTGTCCTTTCCCCACTGTCCAAAATCGAGTTTGCCTATCCACCTGGCTTGGCATTTTGGCAAATTTTCCAATGTCCACTGGAATTGCTCTTAGTGGATAAAGATTATTTTTAAGTCTTTTCAATTCTCTAACACTCCATGTTATTGGGTTGGGATTTCTTAAGAGTCACTCAAACACCCTTGTTATTGGATTTTTATTTATAAGTCATGTATTTATAGACTTTAGAGACTTTTGAGGATTTTTGTAAGAAAATAGACATGACAAAAATCTCTCATACATAGGTAAGATTTTTGGAGACTTTGAAATTTGGGTTATTTTCTCATAAGCATCATATTCACATATAAATCTTCTTTTTATTTATTTTACAATGGTCTAGCATCCAGACTCTATCTGTTTTACATTCATTGTACACTCATTCTCTTTCATTTGTGTTGTATGATAGTACTCTGTCATGGCTAAGAGAAGAAAATACTGATAAAAAAAACAAAAAGAAATAAGAAAAGAAAACACAAATAATGTGAATTTTTTATTAGATATTATACATTTTTTTGCTTTATTCATGGTACTTTTGTTAACATTGTAATTTGTATAATATAAAAGTTGGTAGATATATTGAATTTTTAATTAGATATTATATATGTTTTTGTCTCTACAAATCACAAAACTCTCTAAAAAACCACTAAATTTATATATATAAGTCATAAAGACTCTCTGTTACATTCTCATAAAATCATTAGTAATCTCTAGATTTGCAGAGAATCTCCAGGGGTCGCTCAAATAAAAAATCTATAAAAGTTTATAGAACTCTCGTTTGACTACCTCCCTATTATATTATGAGTTTTAGATATAAACCATCTTAACAGTAGGTTTTTAGAAGAGAGAGAGTTCATTCTTGGGTTTTCCCGATAGTACTATAATTTTTTTTTATCAAAGAAAACCAAAAACAGACAACAGGAAAAAAAGAACAGAAAAAAAAAAAAAAAAAAAAAAAAAAAAAATTCCTAAACAGAACACGCTAAGCTTCATCCACAGAAAGATAGGATGAAATGCATAGGGGTGAGGAAGATATCCACCTTTGGTGAATATTATGCTTAAAAGCATAGGAAGCGAGCTGATGAGCAACTTCATTTGCCTCTCGCGGAATAAAGGAGACCTGATCAAACTTTGTGATTAAATGTGTTATCTTGTCCACATAACGGATCAGTCGCCAAGGTATTCGCTGTAGACTACCACTTAAAGCATCAACCATTTTCTGTGCATCACCTTCAATAATAATCCTCTTTAACTTCATTTCATCTGCCATCAAAATAGCCAAAACAAAACCTGAAGCTTCAGCAGTAGTAGGACTTTGGATGTCAGCTATGTCCGTTCTTGCGCATATGAACACACCCCGATTATCTCTGGCTACAGCAGCACAGTAGGAGCCATGACTCTGCCAAGCTGCATGCCTGCATCCACATTGATTTTTATAATGTCTGCTTGAGGTGGAGACCGATGTTGAGACCTTCTGGCAATTGTATTCGACTGCACCTGGTTTGGGGTTGTATAGTCTGTTTCTTCTTCATGATAGTAGAATGTATTGAACCAAAACATACCTTGCTTAATGATGGACTGAATGTTAATTGGCTTGTAATCAAATATTAATTGATTTCTACCTTTCTAGATCGCCCACAGCATACACACCCCTAAATTGAATGTGTAAAAGTCGTCTAGTAACATGAGCCAAGAAGCTAGCAATTCCTTTACAGAACTAACAGTAGTATCCTGTAATCTCAACCTTAGGGGACAGGCAAAGAGAATAGCTTGAGTTACATGACATTGGAAGAAAAGGTGATTCACAGTTTCCACTCCATTACAACACATCATACATTCAATGGGAATCCCTTCTATGACCTGCCAATTCACAGAAGTTGTGTTGTATGCACCTGTACCTGTAGGGTAAGTTAATAGATAACCATCAAATAAATCCATCCACTTGTCCCTAGAGCTCCCTGTATAGACCACCAAATTATAATTCTCTTGGTTAGATAGTCTGCCTGTTCCGCCACCAGTGTTAGCAAAGTATATGGTGGTCCTGCCCCCGGTATGATTGGTGCCTTTTCATTCTTTCTATGCATTCGCATACATGTTTGCAAATCTAGCAAACTAGGCAGAACAAATATCTCGTGCATAATAAGCCTATAGAGATAATTCTTCGTCGTATCTAGTTCTTCCTTCTCGATCGACTGACCAACCTTTATTTGTCTACTTGCAAAGGTGTAGTGACAACCACCAGGAGGATCAGAATGTTGTAGTGTGTTGGGTGTGCTAAGTAGAACTTGGGAAAGAAACAATGTCTACACAAAGCTTTCTGACTTTCTGTATATGTATTCAATGGAAGCAAAACCCTATATATACGATGAATGAAAAATTATAAATGGAAATTACAAGAAAAAACGAAATCGAAACAAATATATACACAGCTAGGCGAAATTGAAACAAACGAAATCGCAATATTAGACCTGTGCCACCATTATGACTAATATCAAGAAATGACCCATCAGAGTTAATAGTATATGTTCCCACTGGAGGTGGAATCCAATGGATGTTTTCACGATTCTGTCTAGGCTGAGTTCTTCTTAGAGTCTTAGGCTTATTTTCAAATTCAGAGATGCATTTCCTGCATCTATGAATTAGATTTTCTGTAGAAGAATTACTGTCTTTGAAAACTTTATCACATCTTTCAGACCAAATACAGCAAGCCACAATGGCAATCTTGAAAACTTGTTCTTCTGTGGTTTGCTTGAAGTGTAAGCTGTCAAACCATCTACAGAGTCATTCCACCAAATTAGAGTTTTTATTTATATGAATACCAAGAATAGAAGACCACGCCAGTTTGGACCAAGAGCACTCCAGAATCAAATGATCTGCTGATTCTATATGAGCTGAACAGAAAGGACAAGCTGAATCAAGGTTTTGAATAACATGAACAAGCTTGTATCTTATTGGATCAGCTAATAGCAGGCTTATTGAGAAAACAAAGATATTAGCAAATAGGAACTTTTCTTCCAATTTCGTGGGTGCTAAATTTACATCATGCATTCTACCAAATTGAAGCAAGTTGAGATGTCTTTATTTGGGCATCACACGAGCATCTCAGCATCCCTTCTTCTTATGCACTCGGGTATACATTTGCAGTAGTGGCGACCAAGAAGAGTGGAAACTTCTTGTGCACTGTGATCCCAGGAGCTTCTTGCATATCGATTTCTTCCTTTTTAACTCCAAGGGGCAATTCCCACTCAAAAGAATACAGAAGATTTGCAAGAACAAGTTCTATTATGACCAAAGCAGAGTTAACACCAGGGCAACGCCTCCGTCCAATCCCAAATGGTACCATCTCAAAGTCTTGTCCTTTAAAATCTATGTTCTTAGTTATAAATCTTTCTGGTCGGAACTCTTTTGGGTCTTCCCAAAATTGTGGGTCCATTGAAATGGCTTTTGCATTAAATAACACCTTCGTTTTCGCTGGGATGTCGTACCCGTTTATGATGCAGGTATCTATAGTTTCCCTTGGAACTAGTAATGGTGATGGAGGATGAAGCCGCAACGTCTCCTTTACCACTAACTTCAAGTAGTTCAGTTTGGGAAGATCAGTTTCTTCTACTAACTCCTTATTGCTGAGGATTCTTCTCACTTCCTCCTGTGCTCTTTCCATCACTGCTGGATTCTTAACTAGTTCCGTCATTGTCCACACAATTGTCGCAGAAGATGTATCGGTTCCAGCAACGAATATGTCCTGTAATTAAATACCATTCAGAACTAATAAACTAGTAGCTCCAAGGAGATAAATGAAACATAAGAACATTGAAATACTCAAAAAGAGAAGCTTTGCATACCGTGAGGATTCCCTTAATTTGATCTCTACTAAAGGAGATTCTCTGGCCAGGGTCCTTCTGAAGCCGGAGCAGAACATCGACAAAATCTTCAAATTCAGGGCTGGGCCTCTGGGGTTTGAGGTGTTCATCTATTAAACTTTCATAAATATTGTCTAGTTGCTGAAAAGTATCCTCTAATTTTGCGTCTACTCCATCGAACCTGTGGATCCAACCCATCCATGGGAAAATATCTGCAGTCTTGGGGACAGCAATCATTTCTTGGGTTACTTGAAGAATTCTACGAAGCTTACCTCCTCCCTGTTCGAATTTTCTACCAAAAGCAGTTCGACAGACTACATCGTTTATGACACACAACGACATCTCGCTTAGATTTATGGGAACCATAGATGCAGAAGATTTGCGGATGGAATCAATGAAGATAGACACTTCCTCTTTTCTTACACTTCGGAAGGATGCAACTCTCTTTGAACTCAAAAGTTCTAATATTGATATCTTTCTGATCTCTCTCCAGTATTCACCGTAAGGAGCAAAAGTTATATCAGAGCACCCATAAGCGAGCTTCTTGGCAGAATATAATGCAGGTCTACCAGAAAACACAATATCGTGAGTTCTGAAGACTTCTTTAGCTACATCTGTAGACGAGATCACCAAAGCAGGAACTGAGCCTATTTGAATAAACATTAAAGGTCCATATTTATTAGAAAGCTTCTGAAGTGATTGAGCTGTCATGTCGCCAAGCTGGTGCAGGTTTCCAATGAGTGGAAGCCTATTAGGACCTGGAGGTAATCTCCAACATCTACCATTCTTTCTTCTCAGCAATACCAGCAAAGGTACTGTTATTAAAACAAGTAGAAGGATCACGAGGCAGAAAGCTTTTGTTGTAAGCAGTATCATTTTGTTTGGGCGTCTGATGTAGGAATTCTATCAAAATATGGATATATTTATACAGTATATTTTTTAAAGATACGTAGGCTTCTTTCCCAGCCATTTGCGGTTCATATAGAACCATATACATTAAGGTCCAATATGGCGGGCTAGTGGTCGACCACAATCAGAAACGAAACGACAAAGGAAGGTGGGAATTGGGCTTATATCCATGCACCATTATGTGGTGAGACTTAATTTGTTGAGACTGCCATTTTCACTAGATCTTATCAGGAAATAAGCATGTCGCATGACATAATTTGTTCCTCTCAAAGTATGAAACAGAAGACAATTGGTTAGGAATACAGAATTAGATCACTTTCATGAACTTAAATCAGAATTTACATGATACATACTTTAATTTTCGGTTATGCAAACAGTAGACTCTATTGAGTAGTCCTGTATTAGACAACAAGACATTTGGTAACTTCACAGTTGCCACGACTCGTTTTATTGGATTATTAAGAGCTGAATAGATGATTGCCAACGGATTAACTAATATTGCCACTGGATCCTAAAATGTACTTTATGACCCAATATGTTCCGTGACCGAAAATTTGACTCAAAATGTGTCCCTTGATCCAAAACTTACTACTGATATTTAAAATTTGTTTCAAATAAAATTTACTGTGACCAAAATCTGCCACGCGCATCATAACTCAAAAAGTACCTCTATAATGCAAAATCTGTCTAGGAATCCAAATATTGCAATGTGATCCAATTTTCTTTCAAAAAAAAAGCAAAAGGGAAGACTTTATTAAAGAATGAGAAGAATTTCCAAGAACTACAAGAGGTAAAAAGAAGTAGGATGACTGCTGCTTTTGGTCAAGTTAGGAAAACTTGGGCAGGAAATGTTGGATTTTATTAATACTGCAGAGTTGCCCCTGTCCATGGAAGGGGCTGACAGGAGAATATGAGCAGGAAATTAAAAATAGAGTTCCAATGCTTATAAAAAAATTAATAGGGCGTTTGGTTTAAGTTATTGGATTCTTAGAATTGGATTCCAAGGGAATCCAAAAAAATTTAAAATTTTGAAATTGTGATTTGGGACATATCAATTACCATGTAATTGAATTATGTCAACCAAACAATAAAATTTGATCCAATTCTAAGAATCTAATAACTTAAACCAAACGCCTTATAAGTGTAAACAACCAGAAATTACAACCAGAAATTAGCTGGTACAAGAAGCTCTGCTGTAAATGTATACACCATGCAACAACTATCGGATGTCCTCGAAGGGACCACCATGCAACAAGTAGAAGTGTGTAGAAGATTGTGAGAAATGTTTGTGCCTCGGATGAAAATTTAAAGAAAATGGTTTTAAGATGGTTTCTAGATGTTATCTATGCAGAAATGACCAGGATTTCTTTGGACCACCTACTGTGGCATTGCAACTTTAGCCAGCTGATATGGGATTGGCTTGGAGGTGTTTTCTCATTCTTGAATCTCTTTTCTTTTACTGATTTGTTATCTCTACGCAAAAATAAAAGTCCAACTATACAAGAAACTTGGTTAGTGGCAACTTACAGTGTTATGAAAGAACTCTGATTCTTAAGAAATAAGGTGGCTTTTGAAAGTGTCCATCCTTCTTTTCCTAAACTGAAACATAGAATGATGTAACTGTTTATGAAGGCATTGAAGGGGGTCTTAGAATGAGAGGAAGTATGTGGAATACTACCAATGACTTACAAATTCTTCGGTTGTCGGAATGGGGTGTAGAAGGATAAGAGGGATAAAAGCTGTTGAAGTTTACTTCAGTTTACCAGAAGAGAAAATTATTCTTATTTGTTGTGATAGGGCGTCAAGAGAGAACACATGAATGACAGGTTATGGCTCCTCCATTGGTAGAAGTTTTGATGGTGGAGTTATGATTGCTAAATCAGGGGGTTTAGGGATAGCAACAAATTACTTAGCTGAAGTTATAGCTGTGGTTAAAGCTCTGGAATGGGCTATCCAAGTGGGATTATCTAAAATTTTGATCCAATCAGATTCTAAAGCAGTGATCTGGGATTTCATGACTGGTAAGCTTCCTTGTATTTGTATAGCAAGATGGGAGTATATTTGTACAAAATTCAAGTGGCGCCAATTTAGACATGGATTTAGAGAAGTAAATTTCTCAGCTGACAGCTCAGCTAAGAAAGTTGTTTTAGTTGATAAAAGGTCAAGTTGTCAGATAAAATTCTAGACCCGATTTTATTGTAAGAGTGGAATGGCCAAATGAGTCATACTTTAGATTTTGTTGAGAATTTTTGTGTGGGATTTACAGGTAACAAAAAAGGTTGCCTTTTAGGTAAAATTCTTTGAGTTGTAGTTTGGTCATTTCTGATATATAAAATTTGTTGATTTAGCCGGAAAAAAAAAGCGATGGGAGGGCAAGACATGGATGATACCAGGCATGATCATGTGCTTAGAATGTTACCTTCCAAACAAGACATTACCATTATACAGAAATAGTTTGGATCGGTTAATAGCAAGCCTTATTGAGAAAATTCTTCTTCCAATCGTGGTGTATTCAGTTTAACTCATGCATCTGGAGATGCCTTTATTGGGGCATCACCTGAGCAACGCCTCTGATGAGCTGCTTCCCATCTTTTTATGCACTTGGGTTTACATTTGCAGCGGAAGCGACCAAGAAGAGTGGAAACTTCTGTTGGAGAGAATGAATTATTATTATTACTTATTTTTTAGTCTTATAGGATTGGACCTTAGGACCAAGGGGTCAATAAGCAACTAGGCTAATTAGTTCATTTTCATTTTTGTGAATGAACCTTTAGTCCAACATTGGGAAAACTAAAGATGATTCCCCTCCTTATTACCTAGAAAGTTGCTTATAAGGGAGGGCCCTTAGGGATTTACGCACTTTTGTGGCTGGAGGAGGAATAAGGCTAAGGGCTAGTTGGTGTAACCATGCTTTTCACACACCTACGGTGCTTCGCACCGAAGCACGCACGGGCTCGGGTGCGGCTTGCGGACTTGCGGCTACGGCTACGGGCATGAGTGTGTGTTGCGGGTGCGGGCGTAGCTGCGGACCAACCAAAACTTACCTTTTTGAACAGAACATATTTTCTTAAATAATTTAAAACCAAAATAAATTTTTCTTTAAATGTGGGGGCGTCTGACCCGGTGAGATTTTAGCTGAACTGAAGAGAGAATTATTCTTGACCGTTTTAACATTATGTCCGTGCTTCATGCACGGAATTGATTCTCATTAAACTGCCATCAATGCAATTCTCTTCTTCTACCTATAAAAGAAAAAGAATTTCACCATATAAACTCACTCTAGAAGCAGCTACTATCCTGTCTTCTTTTCCCCTCTTCTTGCTTTGTTTTGCGCACATTGCTTGTTTATTTCCCTTCCATATCAATTGTTGTTGAGTTCGTTGAGGGTGACTAGTATTGTGCTTATACTAGTCATAACGGGTAGTTCTATCCTGGGCACATCTACGTTGTTGGGGTATAGTATCTCTCATTCTTGAGGAATTCCCGCGGACTATCGTGTTAAAGAAAATTTGCTGAGCAGGTGGCTCTGTCCATTGCGTGTATCAATCAGAGATTTCATTAACCTTAACAATTTCTCCTGTTTAGTGTTTTTCGTTGTTGCAGATCCAACAATCTTAACACGATATCTATTTCTTCTGTAACAATGGGTAAAAGTGACGTTGACAGACCACAAAAATTCAATGACAAAAATTTCAAAAGATGGCAATCCAAGATGTTATTCTTTCTGAGTTTCCATATGCTAGATGAGTTAGTTCTGAAATCCTTTGATGAGACTTTGAATGATGTTGGAAATGAAAGGGAGTTGGAGAGTTGGAGAGTTGGGTTAGACATAATTATATGGATAAAAATCACATTCTGAACTTTTTAGAAGATGCTCTGTATGATTTCTATAATGCAAAAGAAAACTTTTCTGCGTTTGATTTATGGGATGCTTTAGAAGCAAAATATGAAGCGGAAACCGCTGGAAGTAAGAATTTTTTGGTAGCCAGGTTCCTGGAAGACAAAATGACAAATGAAAAATCTGTGGTTGGCCAATTCCTTGAACTTTAGCGCATTATCAATGAAATTATTGCTGAAGGTATGGTGATAGATGAAACGTTTCAAGTGTCTGTTGTGATTGAGAAATGACCATCTTCTTGGTCTGAATACAAACGAAGATTGAAACATGAAACTGGTGAAGTCAGTATGGTTGAATTGGGTAAGAAGATTCAAGTGGAAGAATTGTTGTGCTCCAAAGACAAGAACGTATCTTCTGCAGGGGACATGTCGAACAAGGCTCATGTGATTGAACACAAGTCTTCCAATACTGAAAAGGGTGACAACAACAAACGCAAGCCTGGTCCGCACAAGAAAGGTACGTTTCCGAAACCCAAATATGGCATTGGTACAATTAAAGGTGCGTGTTATGTTTGCGGAATTCCTGGTCATATGGAAATGCATTATAGAAAACGTAAGGACTTTAATAACAAGAAAAACAATGATAATTTGGTTGAAAGCAACAAGAATGAGTTTTCTGGCACGGTGTCTGAAGTCAATTTGGTAACCAATATGAGATACTGGTGGGTAGACTCTGGTGCTACCAAACATGTATGTGGAAACATAGATATGTTCACCTCCTATCAGAAGGTAGGGGAAGGAGAAAAACTCTACATGGGTAACTCGTCCGCAGCACAGGTTGCGGGAAAAGGCAAAGTTGGGCTAAGGCTCACTTCGGGCAAAACTCTCACATTGAATGAAGTTCTTCATGTTCCAAACATCTGCAAAAATCTTATATCTTGTGGTGTTTTAGATGATAAGGGCTTTAAACTTGTTTTTGAATCTGGAAAAGTTATTGTCACTAAGGGTAAGGATTATGTAGGAAAGGGTTATAAGACTGAGGGTCTATACAAATTTAATGTAACATCTGTTGAAATGAATAAAATTGATTCTTCTGCTTATGTTTGTGTGTCATTGAATGTTTGGCATGGTAGACTTGGTCATGTAAACTATAAGTCAATGAATAAACTGGCTAGCATAGGCTGCATACCCAAATTTAGTTTGGATAATGAACATAAATGTGAAATATGCGTAGAATCAAAATATGCTAAAAAATCATATAGGAAAAATATTCAGAGAAATTCTAAACCCTTAGAATTAATTCACTCAGACCTAGTTGACATGAAAACAGTTCAAACTAGAGGTGGTAAGAAATGGTTTGTCACGTTTATAGATGATTGTATGAGGTACTGTCACATATATTTACTTAAAGGTAAGGATGATGCCTTAGAAGCCTTTAAGATATATAAACTAGAAGTTGAAAACCAAATGAGTGCTACCATTAAAACTGTTAGGTCTGACCGTGGTGATGAGTATGTAATTCTTATAGGAGATTTTTGTATAGAACACGATATTATATATGAAGTAACCCCTCCTTATTCACCACAATCTAATGGTGTGGCTGAACGGAAGAACCGAACACTTAAGGAGATGATGAATACCATGTTAATTAGTTCAGGACTACCTGCAAACTTGTGGGGGGAGGCCGTCCTCTCAGCTTGCTATGTCTTGAACATAGTACCCTTTAAAGGATCAGACAAAACTCCATATGAGTTATGGAAAGGTAGACAACCTTCTTATGCATACTTTAAAGTGTGGGGGTGTTTGGCTAAGGTGTCCATTCTCCACCTAAGAGAACCAAGATATGACCCAAAATTGTTGACTGTGTCTTCATAGGGTATCCTGAACATACTACTGCATATAGATTTATGGTTGTAAGTTCCGAAATACATGAAATTGGTGTGAATACAATTATGGAATCTAGGGATGATGTGTTCTTTGAAAATGTTTTTCCATTAAAATCTGAATCTCGCATGATATGTGTTGATCCCCTAGATATCCCTTCCACTAGTCAGACATTACCTTTAGAGGAAGATGAACTTGAAGTTGAGCCTAGAAGAGGTAAAAGACTTAGAACTGAAAAATCTTTTGGGCCATACTTGATAACATGCTTAGCTGAGACTGATCCACATACTTATAGAGAAGCCATGACTTCTACTGAAGCTCCATGGTGGAAAGAATCCGCCACTAGTGAAATGGATTCCATTATACAGAATGATACTTGGGAGATTGTAGATTTACCTCTAGGTTGTAAACCCATAGGTTGTAAATGGATCTTCAAAAGGAAACATAAGGTAGATGGAACTGTGGAAAAATACAAAGTTAGATTAGTAGCTAAAGGCTATAAACAGATAGAAGGTGTATATTTCTTTGATACTTATTCACCTGTTACGAGAATTACTTCCATTAGGATGTTAATTGCTATTGCTGCCATTCATAACTTAGAGATACATCAAATGGATGTAAAACAGCTTTCTAAATGGTGAATTAGATGAAGAAATTTATATGGACCAACCTGAGGGCTTTGTAGTGAAAGGTTGTGAAAAAAAAGTTTACAAACTGAAAAAATATTTGTATGGTTTGAAACAAGCACCTAAACAGTGACATAAAAAATTTGATCATGTAATGATTTCTAGTGGTTTTAAAATAAATGAATCTGATAAGTTATTTATACTAAACTTGTGAATGATGCCTGTGTGATTGTATGCTTGTATGTTGATAATATGCTTATACTTGGTACAAACATGGATGTAATTAATTCCACAAAGAGCATGCTAAATGAGAACTTTGACATGAAAAACTTAGGCCCCGCTGATGTGATCTTAGGGATGAAGATTAGAAGAAATTCTAATGGATATAGTCTTAGTCAATCTCATTATATTGAATATGTGCTTAAGAAATATAACCAGTTTGATAGTAAACCTGTTTGTACTCCGTATGATCCTTGTTGTAGACTCAAAAAGAATAAGGGTAATGGATTTTCACAACTTGAATATTCACGTGTTATAGGAAGTCTGATGTATTTAATGAATTGTACGAGACCAGACATTGCTTATGGTGTGAGTAGGTTGAGTAGGTATACTTGTAATCCATGGAAGGAGCATTGGGATGCACTTATTAGAGTTTTAAGGTACTTAAAGTACACTTTGAACTTTTGTTTAAGTTATGAGTGATACCCTGCGGTCCTTGAAGGATTTTGTGATGCAAACTGGATATCAGACTCAGAGGAGTCTAAGTCTACGAGTGGATATGTTTTCACTCTAGCATGCGGGTCTGTATCTCGGAAGAGTTCCAAACAGACATGTATATCTCGATCCACATGGAATCGGAGTTTATTGCGTTAGATAAAGCAGGAGAGGAAGCCGCTTGGCTAAAATTCTTTTTATAAGACATTCCTCTTTGGCATAGGCCTGTGCCAGCTATATCTATACATTATGATAGTCAAGCTGCAATAGTTAATGCTAAAAACAACAACTATAATGAGAAGTCTATACACATTCGTAGAAGAAACAATTCCCTAAAACAACTAATCTCAACTGTCGTTATTTCTGCTGACTTTCTGATGTCTAAGGAGAATATCGCGGATCCTTTGACGAAAGGTTTGTCCAAGGAGATAGTTAGTAATGCATCGAGGGGTATGGGGCTTAAGCTCGTCAATTAAACTTGCCATAAAGGATACTCAACCTTGCCTACTGGAGATCCCAAGATCAAGGTTTCGAATGAGACAACTAATTTGTGGTGGGTTAAAGGAAACAATATCAGAGAATTTCATTCTCTTTCCCTTCCCTATGGTGTAGACGTGATAGTGTGACTGCATGTGAAGGATGACTTTTTATTAATTCTTAATGAGTTTTATAGTTTCAATTTAAGACTGAAGTGGGGTGTAGCAGTAAACACTCTTGATAGAACTCACTATCTGAATGAGGAAGTGGGCCGCTTCCTATGAGAATTGAGCTGATTCTCTAGAGCAATCTGAGAAACTGGATACGTGCAAGGCCAAAATGGGCACACCGGCATGAACTTAATAACACCTAGAGAGATATCACGCGTGAAAGTTATTGATGAACTACACCAAACGATGGCAGTTCAAGACATCGCGTTCACTGTCCATCAAGTAGTTTCGGTAATTTCTCACTAAGCAAAGGTTCAAGACCTTATGGACACCTATTGCCTAAGTGGTATTTCTCTCTTTCTGATTTCTGACTATCATCGGGTTTTCATTCATGTGGGGGATTGTTGGAGAAAATGAAGTATTATTATTACTTATTTTTTGGTCTTGGTAGGAATGGATCTTAGGACCAAGGGGTCACTAAGGAACTAGGCTAACTAGCTCATTTTCACTTTTGTGAATGAACCTTTAGTCCCACATTGGAAAAAACTAAAGATGATTCCTCTCCTTATTACCTAGAAAGTTGCTTCTAAGGGAAGGCCCTTAGGGGTTTAGGCACTTTTGTGGTTGGGGGAAGACTAAGGCTATGGGCTAGTTGGTGCAACCATGCTTTTCACACACGCGCAGTGCTTCGCACCGAAGAGCTCGGGCTCGGGTGTGGGTGTATGTGCGCTTGCGCTTGCGGCTTCTGGCTTGCAGACTTGCGGACTTGTGGACTTGCGGCTGTGGCTGTGGGTGCGGAGGTGACTGTGGCTACGGCTGCGGGCATGAGTGTGTGTTGCGGTTGCGGGCGTAGCTGCGGCTGCGGACCAACCAAGAATTACCTTTTTGAACAGAACATATTTGCTTAAAGAATTTAAAACCATAATAAATTTTGCTTTAAATGTGGGGGCGTCTGACCCGGTGAAATTTTAGCTGAATTGAAGAGAGAATTATTCTTGACCGTTTTAAACCGTTTTAACATTATGTTCGTGCTTCATGCACGGAATTGATTCCCATTAAACTGCCATCAATGCAATTTTCTTCTTCTACCTATAAAAGAAAAAGAATTTCACCATATGAACTCACTCCAGAAGCAGCTACTATCCTGTCTTCTATTCCCCTCTTCTTGTTTTGTTTTGCGCACATTACTTGTTTATTTCCCTTTCATGTCAATTAATGTTGAGTTCGTTGAGGGTGAGTAGTATTGTGCTTATACTAGTCATAATGGGCAGTTCTATCCTGGACACATCTCCGTTGTTGGGGTATAGCATCTCTCATTCTTGAGGAGTCCCCGCGGCTATCGTGTTAAGGACAATTTGCTGAGCAGGTGGCTCTTTTCATTGCGTGTATCAATCAGAGATTTCATTAACCTTAACAATTTCTCCTGTTTAGTGTTTTTCATTGTTGCTTTTCATTGTTGCAGATCCAACAACTTCTTGTGCACTACAATCCCAGGAGCTTCTTGCATATCGATTTCTTCTTTTTTCACTCCAAGGGGCAATTCCCACTTAAAACAGTACAGAAGATTTGCAAGAACAAGTTCAATTATGACCAAAGCAGAGTTAATACCAGGGCAACCCCTCCGTCCAATACCAAATGGTACCATCTCAAAGTCTTGCCCTTTAAAATCTATGTTCCTAGTTATGAATCTTTCTGGTCGGAACTCTTCTGCGTCTTCCCGAAACTTAGGGTTCACTGCAGTAGCTTTTGCATTAAAGAACACCTTTGTTTTCGCTGGGATGTCGTACCCGTTATTATGCAGTTATCTGTAGTTTCCCTTGGAACGAGTAATGTTCCTGGAGGATGAAGCTGCAGGGTCTCTTTTACCACTAACTCCAAGTAGTTCAGTTTGGGAAGATCTATTTCTTCTACTAACTGCTTATTGCCTATGATTCTTCTCACTTCCTCTTGTACTCTTTTCATCACTACTGGATTCCTAGCTAGTTCGGTCACTGCCCACACTATTGTTGCAGAAGATGCATCGGTTCCAGCAATGAATATGTCCTATAATTACAAACCATTCAGAATTAAAAAACTAGTAACTCGGAGGAGATAAATCAAACATAACAACATTGAAATAATTATAAAGAGAAGCTTTACACACCGTGATAATTCCCTTAATTTGATCTCTACTGAATGAGATACTCTGGCCAGGGTCCTTCTGAAGCCGGAGCAGAACATCAACAAAATCTTCAAATTGAGGGCTGGGTCTCTGACGTTCGAGGTGTTCATCTAGTATGCTCTCATAAATATTGTCTAGTTGCTGAAAAGTATCCTTTGCATCTACACCATCGAACCTGTGAATCCAACCCATCCATGGGAAGATATCTACAGTCTTGGCTCCATCAAACATTTCTTGGATTACTTGAAGAATTCTACGAAGCTTACCTCCTCCCTGTCCGAATTTTCTACCAAAGGCAATTCGGCAGACTACATCGTTTATGACACAAAACGACATCTCAGTTAGATTTATGGGAACCATATATGCAGAAGATTTGCGGATGAAATCAATGGCGTTAGACACTTCCTCTTCCCTCACAGCTCGACTCAACAGTTCTAGTATTAATATCTTTCTGGTCTCTCTCCAGTACTCACCATAAGGAGAAAAAACTATATCGTTGAACCCATAAGAGAGCTTCTTTACACAATAAAAATGCAGGTCTACCAGAAAACACAATATCGTGAGTTCTGAAGACTTCTTTGGCTACATCTGTAGACGAGATCACCAAAGCAGGAACTGAGCCTATTTGGATAAACATTAAAGGCCCGTATTTATTAGAAAGCTTCTGAAGTGATTGAGCTGTCATGTCGCCAAGCTGGTGCAGGTTTCCAATGAGTGGAAGCCTATTAGGACCTGGAGGTAATCTCCAACTTCTACCATTCTTTCTTCGCAGCAATACAAGCAAAGGTAGTGTTATTAAAACAAGTAGAAGGATCAAGAGGCAGAAAGCTTTGGGTGTAGGTAGTTGCTTTTGAAACAATAAGAAGTAGTTCATCAGAATCATTTTGTTTTTCTTTTCCTTGTGAGATTAGTTTTTAGCTGAGTATTCAATCTTGTTTTGGCATCTGATGTATATAGATACTTTTATTTATAGATACATTGTCTTCTTTCCCAACCATTTTCGGGTCATTTAGAACAATATATTCAAGTCCAGTGTGGTCTGTTACAATCAGAAACGAAACGACAAGAGAAAGTACTGGGACTTGGTTATATAGTCCATGAAACGAAAGACCGAGAAGACAGCTGGTTAGGATTACAGAGGAGACGGCTGGTTAGGATTACAGAATTAGATGACTTTCATGAACTTGAATCAGAAATTACAAGATCCATATACTTTGCTTACTTTTTGCAAGCAATAGACTCTACTGACTAGTCCTGTATTAGACAATTAGACATTTGGTAACTTCATAATCGAAAAGATAAAATTTCCAAGAAAATAGAATCCCAGTCCAAAACTGAAATTTTTGGTATGCATATATAGGATACCAGCCGCCTTTGACCAAGTTAGCAGCATAGATGTCACCTCAAAGCACTTAGTTACTATCAGTTTTAAAAGCATACTCTTGTTCAAAAGCACGTTTGTTACGCTTCACTGCAAAGGACAGACGCAACAGCACCAGGAATAGTGGCCAAATCATGCGACCTAAATGTGATAAATGTTTTATGTGATGAACGTTTTAGAATGCCAGTAACATGCAATTTCGAGAAAGGATTTAGGAAAATGCCATGACCAGCCTACAAAATTCAAGTAGTATCATAAAATTGTGAATAATCGATCTAAGAGTGTTTCCATTCCTTGGGCCGTAATTCACAATATTGTACGTATGTCATATTTTAAATTCCAATTTCAAGTCCATCCAAAGCAGCTCGGTGCATTAAGATGAGTTTTTTGAACTATAGGGGCAAAGTCTAATGGTAGATGATTATCATGGTTCGCACATCCTAATTGGAGGCTTCAGTTGGCAAACTATAGTTTGCATGCCACTGCTATGGAGCGCACAAACTCCATTGAGCACCTAATTTTTTCATACTATCGATTGAGGATGCATTTGAATTTACAAAGAAGATGCAGATATAACCAATATTTGACCCCAAAGGTCGTGGAAAGTGTTGTCAGACAACTTTTGTCTGCATGCTATTAAGGGATAGACCTGTTGAAAAACAAAAGGTTCATCTAAGACTTTTAAGTAAAGCAAGGTGATTAGCTAGAGAGCTATCAGATTAAGCAATACTCTGAAGGATAATAGTTTGCGTGATAAACACTAAATATAATATGATGCCCATAGAATTTGATAAATGCAAAGACTTAAAAATCTTCTAAAGTACTAAACACCAAATATAAAGTATTGCTACAAAAAGAAAGAAAGAAAAAAACAAATATAAAGTATGCAATCATGCTGGATAAAAGACCACAAAACTCCAATCATAAATTGGTAGTACAGGAAAAAGGATGTACCCATACGATGCAACCTTGCCAAGCCTTCTGCCCTTTGTGGAAAATCTTACGAGACTGTGTTTGCATGCCTAAAGAAGCCATGTACTTTGTTGTCGAATTCATTTATGTATAAGCATGAGAGATTTCCAAATGACACGGAGGAGCATAAATTTCAACAACCAAACCAATGAAACTTCATGGCCAGTAATCCAACCGGAATACACAGCACAATACAAATCAAAAAAACAAAACCGCACTGCTTGAGCTGGGGATCCATACCTACCTTGAAATCCTCCAATGAATCAGACCCATTCTTTATAAATGCCTTTAAGACTACCATAAGTAGAACTCATCCCCTCGTAAAATATTGATGTAACCTTATACTCCAAGGTTTTCGTTGTAGTGCGTGTGGTTATAGAAGCAGCCTTATACTTCAAGGCTTGCTTTGAATTAGCAGGTATATATTTTATGCCATAATTTAGGCAAGCATATAAAATAGTTTTGTCACGATCACGAAAATGTTGAGCAACGAATTCCTCAAAACACTTGGGTGGATTCTTAAGAACAGCTACCATATTCATACAACTTGACACAAAAATACTCTCATTATTATAATACCACTTATGATAGCACACTCAATATTCCCACTTGATTCTCCAGAATCAACTATACTCTCTTTATATGCAACTATATCTCCCTTTAAGATTGATCAATGTTGTTCTAGAAATCAGGTTCTGGTAAATTGAAACTAAAACTTGTAAAACAGTAGATTGGTATGGATCCCAACAAGTTTTTGGTATGGGGAAGCTAGGGCGGGTATGGGGTAAATCCCATCCCCTCCCCATTCAAAACAAAAAACAATCATACCCTATCCGTTATTTGTAAAAATTGGGACGGATACAGGTATAGAAAATATCCGTAGGGAACTGATTTTTCATGGGTTACCGGCCCATGACATTACAAGATATATTTAAAACTTTGTAACAAATGAAAATCTAAATATAAACTAGGTATCACCCTGGCCTAGGTCTGAAGCTCAACCTCTTTTGACTTTTGTTTGTTGTTTAGTTAACATGTAAGTTAGTTGAGGTTTATAGCCCCCGGTCATAATATTATGCTTAGTCTATTACCTAACTAAAAGATTATTTTTTTAGTCCTGTTGACTTATAAAAAAAAATCGAACCTTAGAACTTTCGGTTGGACCTTGTTAAAACTATTTATTTGGATTCTGGATCAAATGATAAATATCCCTTATAGATAATCAATATTAATGGGCTCCACTACAGAACAGATTACACTTCTATGGCTTATTAATAGGTCGGCACCATATTCGTCTTTTTTACATAGAACAAAGGGAGATTGAAGGAAGAAATCCCTCTTCATCTTGAACTGGTAGTCTATCTACCACGTTTCCCCATATATACTCTTAGTCTCTCTTCCTAACCTTCTCTACGTATACTTGTAATTATTGTGTTTTTTTAAATCTGGTAGATTCCCAGTAGAGGAAATATTTGTAATTATTGTAATTTTCTTTAGATTCCCATTGAAGGAAATGATCCGTTATTGTTTGGGTGATTTGAATCGTTGAGTTTATGTGTTGGTTTGGTGTTTTGATTGAGAAATTCTTAGTTTGGTCGATTTATTTTTTAAATCCAGTGGTGGTAAGGAGATGATGCTGGTAGCGGTGGTTGTATTTGTGGCAGTGTGCGGAGGTGGTGTGGCGAAGATGATGGGGGTGGTGTAGGAGTGGCGGCGGTGGTGATGGTGGTTTTGTGTGATAGTGTTGGTAGTGACAGTAGTGGTGGTGTGGCGCTGGTGTGGTGGTGGAGGTGGTGTGATGGTGGAGGTGGTGATGGCTGCTTGTCGAGGTGGTGATGCACGCCGGTTGCTGCGATGTGGTGGTGGTGGTAGATTTGTTGTTGGATATTGGTGGTAAACAAATCGGTAATCTAGGCTAGCCATGTTTAGATATGTTCAGGTTGGGACGAAAAAAGTCATGGCAAAGGTCAGCTATTTGCTTGACCGAGGCATAATCGCAGCCGTTGACCACTTTTAATCTCGTCTGTCCTTTGTCTCTAGGCCTGTCAATGGATAACCGAATGTACATATCCGTCTGATTCCGTACCGAAAATTTATGATATTATCTGGAATTTCAGATATTGAATTCGGATACGGATATCTTATCGGATACGGATACAGAAATACTAATATCCTATAGGATAATTATCCGGTATTCATTAACATAAATATATGCATATAAAACTACTATTATACCTTCAATTTTCTTAATATCTTTTACATTTGTTGATGATTTTGTTTGAAAAAAAAAAAGAAGCAATGACAAAATCATCAAAATTAATTTTGTGTTACAATTTTGGATTCATAAGAAGAAGATGTGATTAAACACACACAACCAAATTAAATATATTTTTTTCCTTACATATATAATTTTCGGATAGTTATCGGATTAACGGATATCCGTTAATCCTAACGGATTCGGATGCAGAAATGAATTTGTATTATCCGTCGGATAATTATCGGATACAAATATCTGGATATTGTTAACGGATTCGGATACGGGACAACCGTTATCCGTTCCGTTAAGTACCGTTGACATCCCTATTTGTCTCAATTAGCCATAAGACAAAGCCAATCACCTGATGCCTTTTCCGGACAATCGATACGTCCTTGTCTTATCATAAGACAGACACCACTTTTTTTTATATTATAGATATAATAGTTTAAAGAATGATAATAATCTAAACAATGTATTTTAAAATTTTAAGTTCATAAAATCCGATTTAAACCGAAAAATAAAGGAAAGAATTGATCCACAAATAACTATACTAAATATTTCCACTTCGTAATTTCTCACTATTATCAAAAATTATCAACGTATTTTCACTTCTTTTAAAACTTATAATAATATTTTCATAATAAAATTCTACATCATAAATATAACAGGCCACCCAACCCTATATTCCGTTTGTGCGGATAAAACCTTTCTCAATAGAAACAGGTTCTTATGGGGATAGGTTTGGGTGGGGTAAATTGCCATCCATAGGAAAAATACTTTCCCATCAACCTCATACCAGTGTTTCGATAACGAAGTTTGGGGGATTTGTTTGGATAATCATTAGGGAATTGAATATCTATAAAGAAGAGACCATCGTGATAAGGTGTACCTTTTGGTCCGATGATTACAGTTTTTAAGATGATTACAGTTTTTAAGAGATCTTTTCTTTCCTCATAGACCCTGACAAAGATTGAATCAGGTAGTCCTTGTTTTAAGATGATACATTCTTTTCTTATACTATTGATTGTTCGGACGCTAAAGTCTCTTCTAGGTTCAGGTTTGTAGTAATAGTGATCGCTAAACATTGAGTCATCATCATAGAACACTTTCGGGATGAAATCAAATTGGTTGAACTCATTACTGCATGAGATTTTGATCTTTTTCTCTTCGTCTTCCTTGCCTCCTTCTATTCTTATCTCGATTGTCTTTTCCTATTTCTCTTTTTTACCCAAATCCATCTTTCTATTAATGAATTCCTACTAGGGTTCTTCCTTTCGAGTACAGTAGTTTGTAAACCTTGACAAGAGAATATAAATAATGTTAGGGGAAAATTATTTTTAACCCAAAATATATTTTTTAAATTATAAATCACACATCAAAAACCTAGAATTAACTGTTACTCCTTCTGTTTTATTATTTCTACATTGAATACCCGAATATTCTCCAATAATTAGTTGTTTATTTTAAATAATAATTCGACATTGAATACCCGGATATTCTCCCATGAAAATATCCAATGGTCAGAAGGAGAGCCCTTCTAGCAATAAGTAGGATGGCAAAAGCTGAATTAGGACCCCACTTTCTCACTTAGGACAATACCCGGGATTTTCTCGGGCTATATTAACCATTTTGTACATTAGAGATGGTGGAAATAGCTGAGGACCCAAGAATGGATTTTCTTTCTTTCATTTACCCATAAATATATATGTTTAGTCCATAATATAAAATTTCTAGTTAAAATTAGTAAGTTATTGATTGATTTTATAATTTCTATTTTTTTACATAACCAAATTAATCTTTATCCTTAATGTATTACTAACAAATTTATTAAAAAAAAATTATATGAAGAGGATTATCTCTTTCTTCCTTCAAATCTTTTTTTAGTAAAGTAGATGTTTTAGGGATAATTTTTAGGGATTTTCATTAATATCACTATAAAAATAGTTGCTTGATTAAAATAAAAAAAAAAAAGATATCACTGAATCGTGAAAACTGGAATTTTTATGACATTATGATAATGACGATTTTCACAAAACATAACTGATTATAACGGGTGGAAAATTGTAATTATCATTTTATGAAAACTTGATTTTTTGTAATTTGTGAATTGCGATTTTCACAAAAATAATTGGTTCCAACATGTGAAAATTGCAACTATCACTAAATTCTGAAAATTAGAATTTCACATTCGCGTGGTAAACACAAGGAAAAAATGAATTATTTTAGGGAGATTATTTTGGAATTATTATATATCTAAGTTATAGACAATTTATTTTTATTCTTAAAAAACAAAAAGAAAATAGGAATCAATTAAAGAGTTATTTTAAGGAGAATTTTTAGGACTGTTATTACGAATTCATTAACATTTTTTTTGCAAAAGAAAGAAAGAAAGGAAGTAGAATTTTAGACTATGTAAGCTTGATTATTGAGATTTTCCTATATTCTTGGTTTTTGAGTATTTTCACCAAAGAAAAAATTAAATTATATATAAAAAAGGTTTAATACTTCTAAAACCAATTATGGTATCACATTGGTGGGTTTGTGATAAAGAAAAAAGATATTTGGGCTACAAATATTTCCCTCTTTTATAAATAATTATTACTAATAATTACCTAAACAATCTCCTTAGTAGGAAATAGAAAATAAAGAATAAAAAACACTAAAATTTTGGAAAATTTATGAAGAAAATAAAAAAAAATTATGATTTTTTTATATATAAGGAAGTTAACCTTTGCGGTTCAAATAAAAGAACTTAAAAAGTATTTAAGATAAAAATTATCGAAAGTTATAATTATTTTAAATAGATAGTATTATTTATATTAGATACCAATAACAATGAGTTTACAATTAAAAAAACTGAGTGTATATATGAAAATTTACTTAAAAAATATGATTATATAGAAGTTGGATATTATTTTAAAATATAAAGAATAAAAATTATTATTTAAAATAAACAACTAATTATTTTTTTGCATATAAATCAAAGGCTCCGTCTTTTTTTTTTCTAATTTACAAAAATGTCATTCCACACATGAAAATGACATAAGTTTTTTTCCAAAATGAGAAAATAGTTTAGCAATGTTCATTTTGTTCAATCAGTTCAGAGT
Source organism: Papaver californicum (assembly GCA_023531435.1). Taxonomy (NCBI): domain Eukaryota; kingdom Viridiplantae; phylum Streptophyta; class Magnoliopsida; order Ranunculales; family Papaveraceae; genus Papaver; species Papaver californicum. The sequence continues at coordinate 3,897,508 of JAJJMC010012129.1, forward strand.
TTATGAATACTATTAGCTTAGCAATACGTTTTTGTTTTTGCTTTTGCTTTTTTTCTTTTTTACTTTTAAGGGAAGCACATTATGACAATGTTGGAAAAGAGAGTTAGTAATTATTTTTGTGCTTGTATAGATTTTTCAAAATATTTTCATGGCTTTAAATTTATTTTTGCTTCCCACTTACCATCGGACTTTTATTTTATAAGTTTTAATGTTAAAGTTTACACATATGTCATTTAATAGTTCGTTCTGGTTAAATTTTAACCATTTGATTTTAGACACATATTTGCAGTCTTCTGAAATATTTGAATCAGTTAATATTTTTATCGTCTAGTATTTATAAAAAGTAACAACAATGATTGAAGCATTTAAACACGTATTTAAATTTTTTTTGGATCTCAAATCAAATGGATATAAAGTTGGATTTGCATTTTTTTTTCTCACCACTAAATCTTTTTTGTTTATAGATTTTTGTCAATTATAAGTTCAGTTTATAACTAATATTTAGAGGATCCGATGAAACACTTGGCCACGTATTCAAATTTAATTGAAAACAGACAAAAAACAAAAATCAACAATTTTTCAGTGTGATTGATATAATTTATCAATCATCTATTTATTTGTGCGAAGACTATAATAATACCATAGGTTTTTTCATGAAAACTTTACACCCATACTAGTTATTAATCTAAACATAAAATCGTTTTCAGCTATAATCCACGCAAAATTATTTTTTAAAAAAAACCTTAATTACACCTAAAACAATGAAAAAAAATATACTTGACATCGTAACTAGTTACTAGCAAGATAAGGATTAACACTCAAAGGTCTTAAATCATTAGCAGAACAGTTTGTCGGACGCCATCATCAGAGGATTCCACATCAAAAGTGGTTATGAAGCACACTAAACTGTGTATCATTTTCTATCAAAATTTTAAAATAAATACCGGTAACTAAATGGTATTAACAATAAATAAACAAAAAAGAATTTCAAAATTCAAAATGAAAGAGCATGCTTAAAAAGAGCCAAGGGGTAATATAGGAACACATTAAAATTACAGTGATAGATAAAACAAGATTATCATGTTCGACAAATGTTTCCAAAAGTAATTTTTTTTTTGTGTGGAAATATCCGAGGAACCTAAAAATGGATTATCTTTCTTCTATAAATCCATAATTAAGATGATATATATGTCTAACCCATAATTTAAGATTTCGAATTAAAAATAATAAGTTTTTGATTGATTTTATAACTTCAAATTTTTATTATGACTAAACTAACCTTTATCCTTTATGTATTACTAACAAATTTATTTAAAAAAAAAAACAATTTTTATGACAATTTGTTTATGGCTAGATATATTTTTCCCAAATAAAAAGTTTACCAATATTTTCGGTCAATCAATTTCACATCATAGAAATCTAATTCAAGATCTCAAAAGAAAATAAAAACGTTTCACTTCTTTTAATTTTGGTAAAGTGAGCCGCTTTTTTCTTTCTTCTCCTTGATTTTTTCCTTCCAAACCTAGATTCCTTGATTTTCTATAGAGTTCCTAATCTATTTAGTGTCTGGATCTTAATTATATCTTAAGATTCTGGCAGAATATTAATTATTGTACATAGATTTAGTATTTTATTTAAATAAAACCATATCTTCTAGTATTTTATTTGAGTTTTTTTGTTGAGAACTCTGTGAATATATGGAAGATTCAATGGCTTATTCATGGCAATCAGATTACTCAATATATACTTTTAAAGATCTTTCTTATAGCCTTAAAGATATTTCCATCGATTGTAACAATCGCTTCAAATATGTCATCGAGGGCGATCTATTCCAACATGATGTGGTTCTACGATCCTTTGAAGATCAGTGGCTACTGGAACTGATCGTGATAAAGATGTTTTGCACATATTACTCCCTTTCGGGACATTTCAATATCAGTGGTGACCCAAATCAAAATGGAAAAATTTCAATTCACAAGCCATTCTTCGAATACCATCGAATACCATCAGTAACCTCTCTGAAATTCATGTTTTTAATGTTTAAGATGTATTATAAGTCCCTTGTTCTTCTTGTGATAAAAAAATCTTTGAATTTTTCCACGGGTTTCACTTTTGATGTACTTGAATCTGATGTATACAATTAAATATTTTAAATTTTTACGACAATTATTTTATCGCTAGAAATACTTTTCCCAAATAAAAATATTTACTAATATTTTTGGTCAATTAATTTCACACCATAAAAATCTAATTTGAGATCTCAAGATAAAATAAAAAAATCATTTCACTTCTTTTAATTTTAATAAAGTAAATATTTTAGGGATTTTCATTAATCACACTAAAAAAAGTTGTTTGATTTAAACAAAAACAAGATATCACTAAATTGTGAAAACTTGAATTTTCATTGACATTGTGATAGTTGCGATTTTCACAAAACATTATTGATTATAATGGGTGAAAAATTGTAATTATCGTTATTTTGTGAAAACTGGATTTTTCGATAAATTATGATAATTGCAATTTTTACAAAAGCAACTGGTTCCAACATGTGAAAATTGTAATTATCACTAAATTGTAAAAATAATAATTTTACGTTTGCGGGGTAAACAAAAGAAAAAATGAATTATTTTAGGGAGATTATTATTTATGGAAGTTATAAATAATTTATTTTTACTTAATAAAAACAAAAAAAAAATAGGAATCAGTCAAGGAGTTATTTTAGGGATAATTTTAAGGGATAGCTATTTATGAATTTATCAATGGTTTTTATTAAAAAACGTTTTTTAATAAGTGGTCAACATTTTGAATTATAATTAAGTAAATGGCTTTTTTTAAGCTATTATATAAAGTGGCCGAGTTTGACTTTTATCGTCCTGTTTTTTGAAAAAAAACAGGTAACAGAAGCTAACTGCTTATTTGTCAGTTATCCTCCTATTAAAATGATGCTTAAGTCCCTTAAGGAACTAATGAGTTGAATTGTATTAAAAAATAAGTCACCATCGAGTTGATTTTCTTAGACCTATTTTTCAATTTACCCAAAATCTTCTTCCTACCAAGAGCATGTTAATCATCAAGACCATATCCAACAACACCAACAATAATAGATAGAAAAGTTATTAATCAAGCAAAGAAAGAAAGAATAGAACACCAACAACTTCACCAATCCATTTTAATCACCATCTACTACACGCACCGCCAATCCACTTCAAGTAGTAATTTGAAGCAATTCAGTTTAACAAACTTCCATGAAACACCAAGACATGGATCTCACAATAGCAACACTAACAGATTGGATAAAAGAACTTGTGCACACATTCAAACACACCAAATCTTTCCTAATCAATAACAAATTTAGCTATTCATGGTATTAGTGTGAACACAATAATAAGTTCAAGGTTAAATAAGGTTCCAAAAGAAAACTACTCACTTTCAAACCCTTGCAAGTAACCAAGCCGTAGGCGCAAAAAAAAAAAGGTTTTTTTATTTGCTAGTCGTGAACTGTTGATGACGGTTTCTTTCAAAACTTTTCACGAGAAGGTGATGTGCACAAACTAGTGATACAGAGGTGTCTCTTCTTGTGATATTTGCGCATCCCTTTATAGCTTCTTATCACCTGCAATTTCGAATTCGATAAATACCCAACAATCTTTGACATACACAAACTCTAAATCCATCCAATCACTCTAAACCAACGGGAACATCATAAGTTTCCAACTGAAATTTTAGCAGCAAAATAAACCTCGTACAATCCCACCATAATCACCCTCATCACCACCAGATGAAGAATTTAACTCTCTAACACATTAATTTTTCTTCATCATCCTTCAACATTTAATTGAACCTCCTCCTCATTCATCAACCAATGTAAAAGTGGAAATTTGATTTATAATTACTAATTCTTTATGGTTTTGATTTGTAGGTGAATTAGAATCTGAAGACATTTTTGGGGGATATTTAGGGTTTTGATTTTGAGAATTGGGTTAGAGTTTTGATTTTGAGAATTGGTTGTTTGGTTTTGATTTTTCTAAGCATGATCTCTCTTCCATTTCTCATAATCTCCTAATTTCCTAACAGTTGATTGGTTAACGTTTCTATGAATTTTTCCGAGAGAAGAAGATAGAGTTAAATTTTAGAACTAGAGAAAAGAAAAAAAATAGAACAATACCCGATTTTCACTAATCTGCAATTTCTTCTCGATTTCTTTCTTTTACGTTAAGGATTCCTTTCACATTCTTGAATCGAGAACAACTTTGTGAAGAAGAAGAAGAAAAGGACGAGTTGTGATGTCGGCATTGATGAGTATTAGGGTAATTAAAGAAATAAAATAAAACTAGGATAATGTAAGGATATGGTGGTAATTTTAACATGAATAATTGACTTTATCAACGTTTTTGACCATTATGGTGGGTCCGGATGAAGAAACTAACAGTTTGACCATTTTAGATAAGACCTACAAAAATTGTCCGGTTTATTAATTAGGGGCCAGAAAGTTAGTCACTTTCTTAATTTTCCAAAACAAAAAAGAAAGAAAATAGAAATTTTAGACTACATAAGCTTGATTATTAGGATTTTTTTATATTATTGATTTTTAACTATTTTCACCGAAGAGAAAATAGAATAATAAATAAAATAAAAGATTAGTTTAGTAAAATTAATACTTTTAAAACTAATTATAAATTTTACATATTAACTATTTTAATAGTGGATTTGTGATAAAGAAAAAAAAATTGGACTACACATATTTTTTCTCAATGTTTTTTCCATAACAAAATAAAAGGAAAATTCAAACCTATTCCGAATAAAATACTCTCTAAAATAATTTTAAATCCCCCTCGTACGTGAAATCGAAAGTCCCATCACTATCACCACCACTCCGTCTTTCTCTCTACAAGAGTTCTCACTGTTTTTCCATTCTTATCCTGCGCACCCACCACCGCCATCTAACTCCCACCTCCGCCTCCATGGCTTAACTCCCATGCGACGGAGATGGAGTATGTATGCTTTGCAAAACAGAACCAATATCAGAACAATTTGAACTTTGATTTGGAGTAAATTTAAGAAATGTACTTGACATTGGCTGTGTGCTTTTGACCACAACAGGCGATTAGGGTTCCCCTTTCTTCTCCGCCTCCATGGAGGTTCCTCCACCAGATCCAGGTTCTCTAACTAGCCTTTCCTCTTTCCCCCCTCTAATTTCTTCTTCTCCCTCTTCTCTTGTTCCTGATTCCTCTGAAACTTCTAGGGAAAAACTTGAAAATAATGAAAGACCCAAAAACATTATGCATATTTCTTCAGCATATCTCTGTTTTAGACCACCAGCAATGGTTGATGGTGAATTCGTTGCCAGGATAAGTCATCCTTCCTTAGCTGATCATAAAAAACAATGTGAGCAGTTAGTGGTAAGGGTTTTTGTAGGTCGCATGCTTCCTTACCATGTGGTGAAAAATGCAATAGAGAAAGCCTGGAACATCAAGGGAAATCTTACCATGACTGTACATGGGGGAAAAGCCTTCATCCTCAATTTCTCACTGGAAGAAGATAGAGTCACAGCATTAGAACATGGGTCGGTCTTCATCTCCCACACCCCCTTCTTTGTTAGAGGTTGGGTCCCCTTCATAGAGCAAGAGCTGGAGAATATACAAAAAGTTCCAGTGTGGATGACTATCAGGAAGGTACCAGTTCATATGTTTAACCCGGTTGGCTTAAGCTTCATAGCATAAGTGGTAGGAAAGTCGCTGCTATCGGATGGTCCAACGGTATCCAGAACCAGAATGTCATATGCTCGAGTGTGTGTAGAAGTAAGTCCCAGCACAGAACTGAAGAAAGCTATAACAGTAGCTTTTGATGATGGTACTAGATGCTCTGTGGATGTTGAATATGCCTGGAAACCATCTCAATGTGGAACCTGTTCGACCTTTTGCCACAGTGAATTCAATTGTCCAAAGAAGGCTAGAGATAAGGTTGTCACTCCCTCTTCTACCTTGTACACCACTAAGACACAGATGACTGCCAACCCACCAAAAAAGGTGTCTGCCAACATTCATAATGAGCAAGAAATGGTGATATATGAAATGGTGTGGCAGCCGGCCATCAACAAGATGAAGCTAATGAAAGCTGGAGATGAAGAGAAGCCACCAAGAGATGGACTGGAGTCCACTCCTTCCCCTGAATTCCCTCCAGAGTTTGAAACAAATAGATCTAAGTTGAATAAAAAAGGAAATGATTCCATGATTGCTGTTAACAACTACTTCTCCATTCTTGAAGAAGGGGGTGAATCTAAGACTCTGGAAAATATGGAAGCTTCGGGCAATATAGCCCCCTGTGGTAAGTTCACTTTTCCTCTTTCCTTAAAAGAAACTGTACCTAACAATGGAAATAGTGTTAAGCCACCAGGGATCTCTCAAGGGGACCCAAAGTTAAAACTTACCAAGTCCAGCAACTCCCACCTAGATATAAAGAGCTCTGACCGCAAGAAGGCGGGTCAGATTAGACAAGCGCCCTACAGACTTGTTTCAAATGATTAACATAGGATGCTGGAATACAAGAGGGATCAATGACCCTATGAAACAGGCTGAGGTTAGGAATTACATCAATACCAATAGCTTAAAGATTTGTGGTTTAGTAGAAACTAGAGTCAGTCTTTGAATAAAGATAGAATTAGGAATAACATACTCTCTAATTGGTCCTACCTGGATAACTATAACCATCACAACCTAAAAGGATTTTGTTAATGTGGAACCCCATTTTTGTGAGGGTTGGCCTTATTTCCTGTACTGAACAAGCAATTTTTGCTAGAGTCTCTTACCAGAATGGTCCATGTTTTGTGCTAACTATTATGTATGGTATTAATACTGAGGATCAAAGAGTCCCCTTATGGGCAGACATTAGCAGCTTTGTTGAGGCTAACAACATACCTTGGTGTCTGCTGGGAGACTTTAATACCTATCTTTATACTCATGAGAATGAAGGAGGTGATACGATGGCGCTAAATTCTCTGGCAAACTTCCAAGATTGCCTTCAGAATTCGCAATTGTTCGACTACAACTCAATAGGCTGCTTCTTTACTTGGAAGAACAAGCAAGAAGCCCCTACCAGAATAATAGGAAAACTAGATATAGTGCTTATTAACATGGCTTGGCTTGATAGGTTTAGTGACTCTCTGTGCGAATTCTTCACCAATGGCATTTCTGACCACTCCCTTATGATGATTAGTGTCTTTGCTGGGAGAGGGACAAGCCCTAAAGCTTATATATTCTACAACACTTGGGCTGAAGAAGCTGATTTTCTCGAAGTTGTTGAGTCTGCTTGGAGTACCCCTGCTCGTGGCACGCCTATGTATAGGTTTGTCACAAATATAAAGAATGTGAAGACTCACCTGTCCATTTGGAAGAAAAGAACTCTAATTTCGACTCTCAAGTGGCAGATGCTAAGACTAACATGGTCAACGTCCAAAAAGCACTTCAAATCTCCCTCATGTGCCTCATCACCATCAATTCTGAAAGGGTGCCAGTTAAGGAGTTCTCAAGGAAGGCTAGACAACAAGAATCTATGAAGAAACAGCAATCTAGGATTCATTGGATTAAGCTAGGGGACAACAACACTCCTTATTTCCACAAATCTATCGTGGAGAGAAGATCTAGGAACAGAATCTTGGTTCTCTACGGTTCAAATGGAAAAAAACTTACTTCTGATGAGGACATTGCCAGGGAATGTGTGGCTTACTGCTCAGAACTCTTTGGTCAACACTCAGTTACCCCCATTGATCTCAATGCTTGGGACCAAATAGATCTTCTTCAGACTGCTTCTGAAAAAGATGCCTCTTACAAATGACGAAATCATCCATGCTCTTTCGACTATAGATTCAGACAAGGCTCCAGGGCCAGATGGTTTCTCCTCCTACTTCTTCAAATGTTGTTGGAGGATAATTGGAACTGATTTTATTAAAGCAGTCAAAAGCTGTTTTTCTAGTGCTAAACTTCTGGGAGAGGTAAATGCTACTCTCTTTTTTCTTATTCCTAAGTTATCTAACGCCTCTTCTCTTAATGATTACATACCTATAGCCTGTTATAATGTCATGTATAAGTGCATAACAAAAATCGTAGCTACCATACTTAAACATGTCGTGAAGAAGGTGGCCATTCCTTGCCAATCAACTTTCATCTCCGGAGATCCATACAGGATAATATCATGCTGACTCACGAGCTGCTAAGGAATTACCACATGAATAATGGCAATCCCAGATGTGCAATGAAGATAGATCTAAGGAAAGCTTATGACTGTATAAGGTGGGATGCCCTCCTCATAACCCTAAACAAATTCAAAATCCCTAAGAAGTTCATAGACTGGATCAGCATGTGCATCACCACCCCTAAGTTCTCTATCATGGTAAATGGCTCTGCCCACGGCTATGTAGAAGGGGAAAAAGGTATTCTTCAAGGTTGCCCCCTATCTCTTCATCTTTTCGTCCTGCTCATGGAAGTTTTTAACTCTCTTATGCTCAAACAAGTTGACTTGGGTTTATTCACTCTTCACCCTAAATGTAAGGATCCTATTGTCACGTATCGCTGCTTTGCGGATGACCTTTTGGTCTTTATGAATAGCGATGTGCAGTCAGCTATCTCTCTAACTACTACCCTTACTACCTTCTATGCTAGGACCGGGTTAGTAGTTAATAACAACAAGAGTAACATCTTCTTATCCTCGGTCAATAGTACTGATGCCTGCAGCATTAAATTTGTCCTTGGTTTTGAAGTTGGGAATCTTCCTGTTAGATATCTGGGTCTTCCCTTGCTGTCTACTGATGTAATTTTAGAATAGTGATAAATAAAGTGTTCGATTCTCGAACTTGTGAAGGTAATGATTTTAGAAAATAATGAACTTAATCTAATTAAATAAAAATCAGGAAAATAAACTAGAGATGATATATGGAAAATATGGAGCAAACCAGGAATCAAGAATCAGTTATTTCTAACAATTTACGTGATTAATCATGCAATTCTTTTAAATAAATTAAGCTCAAATATTGCCAAAATAGGTTTTTATGCAAACAAGCAGAGGTAAATCACAAGCATGGGACATCAGAGGTTGTCAACCCAGCATGACC